>VNJU01002457.1:0-297377 GCA_008042675.1 Drosophila seguyi | reverse complement strand
GAAAAACGCTAATAAAAACCTGTCATTGTGGAAAAGCAGAATGGGTCTAAATCATAAAATTTAAGACTTGTGTCCGAAAAAGAATACCTTGCACTGGATGACTGACGGTGCTGAGGACCTGTGACCAGTGACCAGGGGCCAGAGTACAGAACACAGAAGCGGCCATAAAGAGGCTTTTACGGCCACCGGGCTGGAGGCGAAACCGAAGACCAAACCGAGATGATAAATTGTCCACCGCGGCCACTTGGCTTGTTGGACGTTTGTCGATTATTTCCCCGGATTTGGCTCTTTTTGCGTTCGTCGTACGCTGGCGGTGCAGGTCGACAACTTTTCACTGCCGACGACACTAACGGCTACCATAGATCAGATCCGACCTGGCCGAGGACTCGGACTGCGGCCAGAGCTCCTCTGGAGGCGACTGGCGGTTCTTCTTCGGCGACTGGCCGAGCATTAGATTAGACAATTTGTTGGGACTCCGTGGCGAACAGTTTGTGCCTGCAAGCGCCAGGGTCGAGGCTGTGTGGAATTTATCACTCCTCCCGAGCCCTCCTCTGCGTGTTAATTGAAAATTGTACGGTAATGTTGCTTATCGCGCGGCTATCAGCCGGCAACGTCGTCCCCAAGCCCCAGCCATCGGGGGCCCACACTGGAAAAATAACTGGTGAGCACTGTGTCTATGAAACTTCTTTAAGGCTTAATATTGAAACGAAAAAGAATAAAATATTATCTTTCAGTGCAGCTCTCCTTCTTCGTGCATATCTTTGGGCCTTGCGTGCGCCGCGACCATGTTCGTGGGCAGCCTGCCACACCTCGGGACACCTTGGGACACCACCACGCATCGATTTGTGGCTCATGGCACAATCTCGCATTTGTGTGGGGCTTGCGGTGAAAATTTCTAACGCTTTTTGACAACTTTTTGGGAAACGCACTTAAAGACAATTTATCGCCGCTGACATTTTTTGTGACTTTAATTGCCGCGCACGGAGAGCCGATCGCGGTTACCTGTTGCTGTCCGGCAGCTTCTTGTCTATGAATTTTAAGCTTAGCCGGGTAAGAGTCGCCTTAGACTGGTAAGCGGCTGACACGATTCGGGCTTAATTGCTTTTTTACCCAGTGTCGATGATGGATCGCCCGGCGATTGAGAAGCTCAAAACTCGGAGCTTAGATCTCCACAAAGCAGAAGGGAAGTAGTACCCTTTGAATCCGGAAGTTGACGAAAGTTTACTGCCTACATTTAANCCAGAGCCAGCACAGACTATCCGCAGCCCTTAGGGTTTTTTTTTCTATTTCAATAGGCAAAAGTCGGGGCAGTTCAGGGTTAATTTTACTTATTAGTAACTTAATATACTTGTTATGGCTTTCAAAACTATTCAAACCCCAATGGAAGCCCTAGAACGAGATCATTCCCCAGATCGGCTTTAGAGAGTGTGTTTCTTCTCGCCAGACATCAAGATGCAAACGATACAGTTGCTCCTGTCCACTGCAATAGTTAGCTGGATATATTTCTTATGGAGTCGGCGTAGATATTACCTGGTGATGCTGCAGTTGCCCGGACCCATTGGGTTCCCCCTACTTGGGCTTGCCTGGGACTTATTCATCTATAAGCGTAAGGTGATCTTGGGTCTGGAACAAATTAAAACTCATGTGTTTTTAGTAAAACTAACTGTGCTCACGGACACCTTGAACAAGTACGGCTCTACCATATTCACCTGGATTGGCCCGATTCCAACCCTAATTACCAGAAATCCGCAAGTAGTCGAGGACATATTGACATCACCAAAATGCTTAAATCGTGGAACGCACACGGCGGGTGCTATAGTGGCTAATTGTGGACACGGAGTGTTGACATTGCCAGGTATTGGATAAATGAATTAACCTCCTTAGTGACGAATTACTGACAATTACTCCTAGAGCCCAAGTGGAGCGAGCGCCGCAAGCAGATGAATCACGCATTCAAGCACAACGTCCTTCTCAGCTTCTTTCCCACTTTCAACTCCGAGACCAATGTGCTGCTGACCCTGCTGGACCCTTACATTGGCCAGGGCGAAATGGAACTCCTCCCAGATGTGCTCAGGTGGTCGTTTAGGATATCCTTCCGTTAGTAGACGGAAAGTTAACACATTACACATAGAAATTAAGATATTTCCATTTGCAGAGACCACCGTGGGCACTGATATCCAGCGAGAAGAATGCTTCAAGAGCGACATCTTTCTGAAGAGCTTTCGATCGTAAGCCAAACATCATCACCATTATCGACCTATCATCATCGGCAATTGAATTCTCTTAGGGTCCTAAAACTCTGCACGTTAAACGTGGTTCTTCCCTTCACCCGAATCAGAGCTATTGCCAAGTTTTGCGGAATCGAAACCCAAAGAGCCAAAAACTTGTCTACGATAAATCCGATCCTTGATTCAGTAAGTCAATACCGGGATCTGAAAAATATCCGTATTTAAGTCCTCCATTTTCAGATCATAGAGAAGAAGCTTAGCTCCGAGACGAAAAGTAACTCGGAGACGGAGCTGAAGTTGGTTATCGACCGAGCAATCGACTCTTACAAAACAGGGCAAATGTCCTGGGCTGATGTGCGAAGCGAGTGTTCTATTATGGTGATCGGTGCCTTTGAAACAACAGGCCTCACCGTATATCACGCCCTGACGCTGCTAGCCATGCATCCCGAGTATCAGGACTCTTTGTACGAGGAGCTCAATGAGGTCTTTCCAACGGCCGGCGAATTTGATCCTGCAGAAATTAGTTTACTTGGATCGCATAGTAAACGAGACAATGCGCTTGATACCAGCCATTCCAGAAGATCCAAGGGAAACCTCAAAGGATTTCCGGCTTTCGTTTGGAGTTATCATTCCCAAAGGAGTTATGATGGTCGTCGACGTGTTCAACACACACCGAAATCCAGAAGTCTGGGGACCGGATGCCACCAAATTCAATCCGGACCACTTTCTGCCGGATAACGTACGCGAGAGGCATCCTTACGCCTTCATTCCCTTCTCCAAGGGCAGGAGAAATTGCATAGGTTGGCTTTCTTCTTTCAAGAGATTTTTCTTTTAGATTACATTTTTGTCATGATTCACAGGCTGGAGATATGCACTTCTGTCCTCAAAGCTTGCTTTGGCCAAGATCCTCAGGAATTTCAAGGTGAGCACAAGTTTTCCGTATGCGGACCTTGAATTCGTTGTAAATTTAGGGATGAAGCTGGCTGAAACACCTCGGCTGGCCTTTGAACGACGTACTTAGGCTGTTATTCCCAATTGGTTTAGATATAAACTTACATTGCATTGCGTCTGATTATTTCGCTTCGAACCCGAATAGAGGTCAGCGTGTAATTTTAGTTAAAATAAAAGTTGTTAACCAGTCCGGAAGTCATCTTAGGAGTTGAATTCAATATTGAAGACCCAATAAAAGAATCACAATACCATTTTATATACATGAAATCCTATGAAGCTCACAGCTTTGTTCTTTTAAAGTTGTGTCGAATTGCAGGATCTGTGTTAATTCGACTGTTCTATTAAACAACAACTTACATGATTAGAGTCTTGAGATTCTTGGTAATAAAAATAGTTTATCAATAATGCATTTATTATTGATAATCGCGGGATCCAATTTGTTCGTAGTCGGTACACGGACCAATTGAACTTTCCTTTAGAAAAGTATTTTTAGTTAAATAAATTCTCGGGCATTTTCCGAAATCAAAGCAGTCCTAGTCGATACGGTCACAACGGGTGCCCCCTTTGCGTATCAGTTAGAAAATCCATCTGAAATGAACACCATCTAGGCTCGAACCTCTCTCTAAATTCAACGTGTACCACAATGTTGGCTCTGGTCAGGAACGCTTGGGGTGGCCAACTGATGACCCGCCACGCTACCATGAAGGGCAGGTGCCCCTGCTCTAAGGACTCCAAGAGGGCGGCGAGTCAGGGCAAGTACAAGATCGTAATGGTGCGGCACGGGGAGTCGGAGTGGAACCAGAAAAACCTATTCTGCGGCTGGTTCGATGCCAAGCTGAGCGAGAAGGGCCAGATGGAGGCCTGTGCCGCCGGATTCGCGCTCAAGCAGGCCAAACTGGAGTTCGATGTGGCTCACACCTCGCTGCTGTCCAGAGCCCAGCACACACTTTCGGCGGCCCTGATCGCTGCCGAGCATCGCCGGATCCCAATATGCCGAAGCTGGCGCCTCAACGAGCGTCACTACGGCGGGCTGACAGGCCTTAACAAGGCCGAAACCGCCAAGAAGTACGGCGAAGAGAAGGTGCAGATCTGGCGGCGTAGCTTCGACACCCCGCCGCCGCCGATTGGGGAGGACCACGAGCATTATGCTTGCATTGTCGAGGATCCTCGCTTCAAGGGCCACCTGGAGCCGGCGGAATTCCCCAAGACTGAGTCCCTCAAGCTCACCATCGACCGCACCCTGCCCTACTGGAACGAGGTGATTGTGCCGCAGATCAAGGAGGGCCAGCGCATTCTGGTCTCCGCACACGGCAACAGCCTGCGGGGAGTGGTCAAACACTTGGAGGGCATCTCTGACGAGGACATCATGGAGCTTAACCTGCCCACGGGAATACCATTCGTCTACGAGCTGGATGAGAACCTCCAGCCGCTGGACACCCTCAAGTTCATTGGAGACCAGCAGGTGGCCAAGGAGGCCATGGAATCTGTAGCTAACCAGGGCAAGGCTAAGTAGTCCTGCGTTATTTCGGAAAGTTCACTCTCCGCCGGCGGAGGTCACTCCAATCAAGCTCAATGCACTTGTATGCCAAACAAAAACGGGGAAGTGGTAGTGGGAGCCGAGCCCAAGGCGAATGTCAAGCAGCAAATAAATTTATTTGATTTTAATTGACAATGAAGAGTCAACAGCGATGGGCAACTGGCCATTGCCTGGTCTCTCTGGGTCCCAGGGTCCGGGCTGGGTCTGGGTCTGGGTCTGAGCCAAAGTCCAGCCGTATTTATATGTGTTTCCATTGCGCTCGTTTAAGAAATCAGGGAATCGAGTGTGTCGCGTCAATTTTAATTGCTGCGGGATGAGTCCGCGCAGCCTCTGGCATTCCGAACGGGTCGACTTTTAATTTGTTTAAATGAAATACTCATTTGGGTCTTATTGACAAACAAATTGAATTGATTGATCTAAATGAATTTATAGGGTGAGCTGCTGAGATGCGTAGTCTCTGCTGGGATACTGGGCCAGTGAAGGCTTGGTCTTCGGCGCATTTGACCCGCTCTTAGCTGTCCCTCTGGGGGTTCGGCCGGGGCCAGATTTTCCATGTTATGCCCGCCGACCGTGGCGAGCTTTGATCCAGTAAATTGAGAGCGTGAAACGAGCTGCGCGGGACTCGGGCCCAGCTAGGTGTGGATGCGCCGGCCAGAGGATCCAGAGTCCAAAAACTAGCGTGAGCTCCACATTATTTGAACTTAATTACACAGCCGCGTTCAAGGCGAGACCGCAGCTAAGGCTGGAGATGGAGTCGGAGTCGGAGACGTTGTTGGAGTCAAAGTCGGAGTCAGAGACGGAGTCAAAGTCGGCGCCCCGTTAAATCGTTTCCACCACACATACCAAACGCAGCATAGAAACGGCGGGAACATAAAAATGTTTGCACTTCGTATTTGTCGCGCATAAAATCTAATATCGAATTACAGGCCCGGTCTTCAGTCCCTCAGTTGCTCCGTCGCTCCGGAGAGAGGAGTCCGAAGGAGGAGCGCGGTCTGCGTGACTCCTATGGAGACTTTGTGGCAGGCTCCTCCCGCCAGCTCCACCTCCTGCGACCATAAAGAAACTGAATTGAGTTAAATGCGCGATAAATTGCTTTTTGCATTTATCATGGTGCCTTGGCAGGCGGCGTGCGGCAGCCGGGGATTCGCTGGAACCAAGCCAGGTCTAGCCTCCAGAGGCTGCCCAGGCTTCTCCTCGCAGACTGCCACCCCTTCGGCTGTGGCGAATATTGAACAAGATTTTTAATTAGTCGCCAAAAGGATGCGGGGACGGGGAGGAAGCCGAGAAGACACCAAGAAGACTGCGAGGAATTTAGTCAAGTTCGGTTTGTGTTATTTATGCTCTGCGAGCGGGTATTTATTGGGCCAGGTCCTGGTTGATCACGTGGCCGATGTAGGCCAGAAAACTGGAGACCCTGGTGTACACGTCCGGCCTGCCCTGGGCACAGGTGGAGGAGCCGTAGGACACAATGCCCACCAGGTGCGGATGGGGACCGGCCTTGATCAGCGGTCCCCCGGAGTCGCCCTGTATAAATTACATCAATGAATAACAACAAATCTGTTCCAGAAGGCTTTCTCTGAATTCATGTCGCCTTACCACACACGCTCCTTGGCCCTGGACTGCCAGGGCGCAGATCTCGTTGCGAGTCACACGGAATCCCTTCTGGTTGCACTCCTCGTTGGAGATGGTGCGATAGTTCAGGGCCTGCAGCTGATCCGGCAGAGTGGCCGAGGCGGTGACCGGCGTAGTGGAGCCCCAGCCAGTGAGGCGGACGGGCACCTTCTCTCCGATACGATCGGAGCCACCGAGGTGAATGGTGGCTATGTTGGATCGCTCCAGACGGAACGGCGGTGTTACCCTGACTAGAGCGATATCGTTGACTATCCTTGGACTCATCGAGTACTGCGGATGCACGTGCTTGGCCAGCACACGGTGCCGCAGTCCACCGGACTTCCAGTTGAGTGTTCCAATTACCACGCTGACATCCTCCACCTTCATCTTCTCCACACAGTGGGCCGCCGTCAGGACGTGCTGGGCACTGACGATGGAGCCGCCACAGAAGTGCTGCCAGCGCCCTCGCCGCTGCAGCTGCAGGGAGACCTGAAAGGGCACCGTCTCGTTTACCAACTGCCCACCATTGATTCGCGGCGGTGGATCAGAGCTGTCCAAAATGGGGGACACCACGTCAGCCATAGATTCTCGGAGGATCAAGAAGATGCAGAAAAGTTTTAGGAGTGTCATTATGATACGATTTAACTTTTACTGCGAATGAGAGTGATTGATTCCCACCTGCAGCCAGTGGTTTTTATACCTGTGAGTGCAGTCTTATCATTTATTTGGCAGTGCAAACACGTAAATGCCAGTGATCTTGAAAACGAGAGTAATGTGGGTTGAGTTTGGATAACCTTAACGTAAGCCATGTTTAAATTTACCAATGCACACTTGGAAAAAATTCTAAAAACTTAATTCTCTGAAATGATGGCTTTATTAACCTATTATTTTCCCTTTAAACCAACTGTGCACTGCGGATGTGGACATATAACTTATTTTGAAACAGTAGTTGAATAGGAACTCCTGCTGGTCGCTTCCGTGCTGATCAGGTATCCCTCTTGCGTGCCTGGTTACCATAAGCTGGCCGGGATCGCCAGATGCCATCATATGTGGCTGGGATGACAGAAGCGCCTACCTGTTGTCATCAATTAGGTAACAAGCTCACGCGACCGATAAATATTAAGCCAGCTCTAGCCTCGTCCTCCGTATCTGCATCTGTATCTGTATCTGGCCGCTGCTCCGTGGCATGATCTCTTATCTGACTCGCAAATAAAATCTGTTTAATTTTGCCCAATGCTCTCCGGGACAGAGCCCGCTGCCAGATCGCGGCATGTGTTGGAGGCGAGAGTCATAATTTATAAGACCAGTTGGGAATCGTTTGCGATCGGGAAACGAACTACTACTCCTCGCTGCGCGATGCTGGGCAAATTAAGTACTGAAATAAACGACCAATTTACTGATTATGCAAAACACGCAATTAATTTTCGCACTCGTTTTCAAGCGGAAAATTAATTGCCAGCGAGAGCGGAAAACTCATTCCGCGCGCCAAGCTGATCCCGTTTGTTTATGTTTCTTGGCTGCAGTCAAATCATTAGCATACAGGTCGAACTAGGGGAACTTTTCCTCTGCCCTCCTCCCGATTGACCTTGTTATCGATGTGAAATTCCCTCTCACAACTGGCTACTGGAATTCATGAGAGGTTCATAAAACGCCACTTCTCCCACTGCGCGGAGGGATCATAAAACCAGCGGCTCTGCCTTATGAAGTCAGTCCATAAATCACGGCAAAGACGGAAAAACGAGAAAACAAGTCCCGAAAACAAAAGACCATAAAAATCGCACCGAGCACGAGGGCTCACTTCGGTTCTGGGCCACACGCACAATTCCACCGAAGTTGGACGGCGAACATGGCCATGAATGAGGGCCAACTCGGAGACAGGCAGGCAATCAAACAAAATGTCATAATAATGATGGCGTCCCGGCGCAGCAGACGGACTCGGGCCTGGGCAGGATGCTTATCTTGTCAACACCGATCCGATCCGATCTTTAGACCCCTGGAGAATGGCCGAGGAGGATGTGGTCTGGAACATGACTGATGGAATGATTAAAGTTCACTTTATTAGTGAGAATTTTGCAGCAGTTCTGAAGTTGGCTAAAAAATCGTACAAAGTCTGGCTTCACTAGTTGGTTGCAGTCGAGGTTCGGTTTTTGCTGAAATATATTCTTTGGTATATCCAGCGTTGAATAACCTTTTATGAGGTTCTTTTATTTAAAATGAAGTAAAAAGCGTAATCTATCCCTATATTAATGTTATGCTCCCTGATTACCCATTCCTAGCCAGAACAAAGCCTAATGAGTTTACACAGGGATTAACCCGTCAGCCTGGAGCAACACCAAGTCTCACATGCAAATGAGCTTCAGGAATTAAGCATAAAAATCCGCAGATAAGTCATGCCTTGACAGGGTGGTCCAATTAACAAGGGAGGCATGAGGCGACGACACGACAGGCGCCAGAGTCTTGGTCGGGGAGAGATCCACAGACACATCCTGTGGACCGAGGTGCGGTCCGATTATAATAAAGCCATTTCGGGTTCAAATCGGTTCGCTGGCTTGCTGCGCAGAGCCACTGCATCGCGGCCCAGGACAATTAACACAGTAGTCAAAAGATCAAGACCTCAACAGCGGGCAGAACGCGAATGGAATCGCCACGAAACCAAGAGGTGTGCATAATTAATTTGCGCCAGTGCGCCACACACACAGTCCTGAGGAGGAGGAGGACTCAGTCCAGATCCAGCTACACCCAAAATGATTCATTAGCTGGATGCAATCAGCCCCGGAACTGACACATGCACCTCCGACTGTCTCTGGCCGCCACTCTGACTTCGATAGCAGAGCCCGCCCAGACATCGGACGGCGAAGGAGTGAGGACTGAATTGCGGCTGCGAAACGGAGGCTGATTTGCATCGAACACGTGAGATTGCCCGAAGCTGCTGCTGGACTGCCTTAGAGGTGCCTCTGAGGTGTTGATTGCCAGCGGCATGTCTCCCTCTCTGCGGCTCCTGCCCGGGCACAATGAATTAAAAGAAATGTCCGCTGTCCTCGCAGGCGCTGCTTGTTTAATCGGAATATTTAAATTATTCGCTGATTAAAACCCCGAGACAGATCGGCCCAAATGGAGCGAGCTCTGTCTGTCCTCTGCCTTGCTCTGATTCCGATCCTCCTGGCTGCTTTTACGTAGGAGTTGGATTCTCGGGAATCGCGGAAGAGTCTTTGGGAGCCGTGAATCTTGTCGACAAATGGAGATGGAGAACTTGGGATTTTGTGGCTTCTCTGCTGCATATTTATATGTCTTACTTAGTGGCCACTATTCTTTCCGAGGTACCTTAGACACAGTGTTCTTACCTGCCTAGGTTGGCTAGGCTCAGTTAGACAACTGCCAGTTTCAATCGTTGGCGCACTGCTATCGCCGCCCAGCGACCTTGTAACCCATTACATGAGGTGAGACGACCGCCCACAGCTGCACTCGATAAAATTCAAATGAATCGCACCGAACGAAAAACCCCAATTAATTGGGCCTCAAACTTGGTATATAAGCCTCGGATGCACTGCTAGTTCTAAGCTCTGTCCAACTATGAACGGCGTAACTTCTCTTGTGCTGCTCGTGGCAGCTCTTTTGGCTTTCGACGGAGTCCACAGTAAACCGATGGGTAGCGTCATCGACTGTGAGTTTAAGTCAAACCTTACTTGGGGGAGTATTATTCATGTAAATCTTCGATTTCACACAGTGGACAAGTTCTTTGAGGAAGCGGACACCAATTCCCAGGAGCGCGTAGTGGGCGGCTACGATGTGCCGGAGGACGAGTATGTTCCCTACCAAGTCTCAATGCAGTTCCTCACTCGCAACGGCCAGAAGCGACACTTCTGCGGTGGTTCCCTGGTGGCTCCAAATCGCGTCCTTACCGCCGCTCACTGTGTCAATGGCCAGAATGCCAGCCGAATCAGCGTGGTGGCCGGCATACGGGATCTGAACGACTCATCCGGCTACCGATCCCAGGTGCAGTCATATGAGATGAACGAGAACTACCAGGAGCTGGTCACCAGCGATATAGCCATCCTAAAGATTGACCCTCCCTTCGAGCTAGACGAGAAGCGCGTCTCCACCATAGATGTGAGCGGTTCGGATCTGGTTGGCGCTGACCAGGAGGTCCTACTCACCGGCTGGGGCTCGGTCTTTCACTTTGGCACGGGACCGTTTGCCAAGTATCCTACGGTGCTGCAGAAGCTAAACTACAAGACCCTGAGCAACGCCAGGTGTAAGGAGACCATGACGCAGCTAACGGACACCGAGATCTGCGCGCTGGAGAGGTTTGGCAAGGGGGCTTGCAATGTAAGTTTAAAGTCTTTCAAACTAGTAATATCCAAATTAATATATCCTATATTTTAAGGGCGACTCTGGCGGCCCTCTAGTGATGAAGAGTGGTGAGACCTTGCGGCAGGTGGGCGTCGTCTCCTACGGCACCGCTTTCTGTGCCTCCAACAGTCCCGATGTTTACACCAGAGTGTCCATGTTCGATGGCTGGATCAAGGAAAGAATGACCTAATCGGAGCACATACATTCATAAATAAAGAATAACCCTTTGGAAATCGAAATGTAGACACAACTTTCTCTTCTTAGGTGAACTCAACGGCAGATATTCGCAATAAGGCTAACTGGGTTACTTTGCCAGCAGAATGAATGGCTCATTATAATTTCAATTTCAAGAGCAAATTTAATGGCATAAGCAATGGCCCAGATATCACCGGTATCTATGCAAATTCCCTGTCTAATGGGGGCAAAGTTTTTATTTAAGAAGCGCGGCAGATGCGAAGCATGCGGCATTAACCAACCAACGATGCGTCTGACTGAGCTGCTCTGGATCGTAGTACTAACTGTGGGAGTCGCCTTGGGCCGCTTGAACTGTAAGCTGCGGTGGGAGCTCCATCTGACGCATTCCCGTAGTAACTGTCTCTTCCTGCAGCCCGCCAACCCAGCGGCTACACACCGCACCGCATTGTGGGTGGCTCCGACGTCCCGGCCGGAGAGCACGTTCCCTACCAGGTGTCCCTGCAGTACAGTACTCGTGGCGGTCAGATGCACTTCTGCGGTGGCTCAATAATCGCCCCCAACCGCATCCTAACTGCCGCCCACTGTTGCCAGGGTCTCAATGCGAGCCGCATGTCCGTGGTGGCCGGCATCCGGGGCCTAGACGAACGCGGCTCTCGCTCCCAAGTTTTGTCATACATAATTCATCCCAAGTACCAGGAGCTGGTCACCAGCGACATAGCCGTTTTGTCCATTGCCCCGCCGCTGAAGTTTCACAATGCCAGCATTAGTGCCATCGAATTCCGCGGCCAAGATTTCGTGGGCGGTGGCGTTCCAGTGACGCTAACGGGCTGGGGCCTCCGTCTGCCGGTCCCCTTTCCCTTCCTGGACAACATCAACTATCCAAACACCCTGCAGCGGATGAGTTACCACACGATCACGAACAGGGAGTGCAGGGACACGGGCATGGAGAGCGTTACGGATACGGAAATATGCGCCCGGGGTCCCTTCAGGGGAGCCTGTTCTGTAAGTCTCAGGAGAGCTCCAGATAACTCCAGGACCTCATTGTGTATTTTACTTTCAGGGAGACTCTGGAGGGCCACTGGTTACAACGGACAAGGGGCTGAAGCAAGTGGGAATTGTGTCCTACGGACTGGTTGTCTGCGGTCTGTTCATCTCTCCGGACGTCTACACCCGGGTGTCCACCTTCAGCGAGTGGATTCAAGGCCAGCTGGATTCCTAGATCGATTTATTTACTTGCAGGAAACATAAATTTAACACAGAATTGAAAGAACTAAAATATCGTGCTGCCCACATTATTCGGCTGCTGCTTCTTCGGCCGCCGGTGGGGCCTCCTCCGCTGGAGGGGCCTCTTCGGCCGGCGGTGCAGGGGCCTCTTCGACGGCTGCTGGCGGTGCCTCTTCGGGGGCTGCTGGAGGTGCCTCCTCGGCGGCAGCAGGAGCTGCCCCTTCGGTGGCGGCAGGTGGTGCCTCCTCGGCCGGCGGGAGAGTCTCTTCTGGGGGTGGTGCCTCCACAACTTCTTCTGCCGGAGGCAACGCTGGTGCTTCCTCTGTCGGCGGCTCTGCTTGAACCTCCTCTGGAATAGCAGGGGCTGTTGTTTCCAAGCGGGCTTCCGAAGCCAGAGCGCTGGGCAAAGCATTCGCCGCCGTTGCTCCCTCTGCTGTTTCAGCTGCTGCTTCCTCTGCAGCATCGGGAGCTGCTCCCTCTGTTAAGTCTATTGCCGATGGCTCTGCAGTCGTCGCATCTCCTACTGTAACCGAGGACACGCTCTTATCGAGCGAACGGGCACTATCTGCACATGGATCTGACAACTGCTTGGTGGTGGCGCGCTGCAAAACATTAAAGAAGAAAAGCTCAAAAACTAAGATTAAGTCGGTATATGTATATAATATGTTTTCATCTTATGGATAACGATCCTCCCTTCATTTAGGAACGAAGCTAAGTTTTATGTTCTCTGTACTACGGAAACTCACCAGGATCACGTGACGGAAGAAGCGCTGAAGAACCAGAGCAGCTTGATTCCTGCGTCTATCTTCCTCGTCGTCGTCCTTATCCTGTGGGTGACCAAAAAGGGTTACAAAGGGGTCAAAACCCGTAGGAATGGACGATCAACTTACCGAGGCACAGGTGCACACACAGACTTCCTTCGGGAACTGGGAGCGCACCCAGTATCCACGAAATGCTGCCTGGATTACGATGGCCGCCCGGTTGCGCTGCTCCGTCTCGAGGCGCTTCAGCTCCCGGTCTCTGAAGTATTGGTAGAGCACCTCGGTGCCATCGGTGCCGCGCTGCGCGGACATGTAGGCGTCCACGAAGCGCTTGTAGGCAGTTTCAATGGCCGGCCGCGACATGTTGAGCTCCTCTTCGGTGAACTTGCATTTTGTCAACAGCTCCTCCAGCATGTCGACGTCTTCGAAGTTGATCGTCTGCTTGCCGCGCCGCATATCGCAGCGCCGCTTCTCGAGGAAATTTGTGAAGCACTCCTCGAGCACCTTGCTCATCATCTCGGACTTTTCCCTGGACAAATCGCAGATGCACAGGTCCGAGATGATGCTATCGACTTGGCGCAGAGACCGGTCCAAAATGGACTTGGCCACTGATCAGAGAGATTCTGTTACCTTATGTGGACATCGATGAAAACTAGCACTTACCCAGGGCCTTCTCCCTGGTCACGATCACGGAGTGCAGATAGTCGATGATGAACTGGCAAAGACACTCCTTCGTCGGCTGACACCGCAACACCTCGCGCGTTATATCCGACAGGAGTTCCGGCAAACCTTCCGGAACGCTGATCGCCTGCTGGCGCATCTTTCCCCGCTGTATCAGATAGTTCATGTTGGCTTTGTTATTTTACAAATACAAGATGAGCTGTGGTATGTCAATATTCGACAATTTTGAGCAGAGTACAACTTGGGGAGGGAGCAATGTGTGAGTTTGGGGTTGAAGTTCGGGGCTTTGAAATATGTTAAAACGGGTGCTGCGATGTCAAACATGAAATCGCAACTAAAAGATACAAAACGAAAATTCATTTAATACATAACTGTTAATATAATAATAATATAAATTTACTAAAATTATATCCTGGGTTCTAGCGGAAACTATACATATTTTCCGTGCTGCCTAAAAGTATGCATAAACGTTTTAACTGAGGGAACTTATTCTATAGGAATTTGACTCCAACATTCATAAGATTGCCAGGTAAAAATAATTTGTATATTTCAAAACGCTGGTCTTCTTATGTACAAGAGCTTAAAGTCTGGAGGTCTGAATAGCTTACATACCCGAAGGCAAAGTACATCTCTACTCTGTTGTATGCAAAATCCTTATGCAACAATATGGAATGTGCCCTCAATGTTTAACACCTCGCACTTGCCAACAAAAGTGGGTGTGTATCGGTGATTTGCATTGCTAAATTTTGTATTTTGCGGGAATCGGAAATCGAGGAACTGTTGGGTATATACTTATTTACAAAAAGCATTGAACCGCCTTTCTCTTTCAGTTCTCTGCCGCTGATCTTTACCCCGCCAGCTCGGTAATTTTTCAAAAAAGCTCGAAAGGGAAAACTTTTTATTATATGTACATATATTGTTTTAAAAGGCGTTGGGGTATGATGAAGAGGGTTTCCCGTACCCTAACATTAAGACGTTATTTTAATTGGTATATATACATGGTATATTATAATGATCTGAATAATGAAAAAATGAATAAAGAATAGTAATTCATAATAATATAATTTGACAAATTTGATTTAAAAATTTGAAATTGTATTAACATTTCAATAAGCATAAAATATTAATTAAATAAGCCCCCAATAATACACCCCCCTTTTTGTTGGCATATCTGAAAAGCTGCCTATAAAAGCTATTCGCCTCGGAGCATTTTGGATCCACTCGTTGCCTTTGCGGGCCCCACGAAAGCTCCAGCAGCGTCGATCGCAGCTGGCACCACGGGCTCTGGGATCAGTTGGAAAAGAGCGCGAGCGGCGGAATGCAGCAGCTGATCAGAGTAGCGCGGAAGCTAGGTGAGGATGTGACTCACTCCCGGCTAATCGTATCGATTATCATGTCTGTGTGCAGGTCAACGCTCTGGCGGAGCATGGAGCTTGGCCAACGGAGGAGTAGTTAGTGGGGACAGAGGTATCGCCTGCCTGGCCGCGCTCTCGGAGACCCACCAGATTCTGCAGAAGACCTGCCGAGACTTCGCCAACGCAGAGTTGGTGCCTCGGGCCCGCCACCATGATCGCGAGGAGCTATATCCGGCAGAACAAGTCCGGCGGCTGGGGGAACTCGGCCTCCTGTCGGTGGCGGTAAAGGAGAAGTACGGTAAGATAATGACAGAAATATATGCACAATTTTAAGCACATTTATAATGAGATTCAAGCATTCCTTGTGCCGTGTTATTGTTTATGTAAATTAAAAATATTTATAGTAATAGTTTAGTACGTAATTTTGTTGCATATGATAGCTTTTAGCTAGCTTTTAAACCCTTTGGTTTTACTTGCAAAGTGTAATGAATCCTCCTGTAAATGCTTAAAGATTGGATTTAAGTCTTTAAGTATATACTAATCTTGTTGGAATCACCCCCGCAGGAGGTTCCGGACTGGACTACCAGGCCTACGCCATTGGCATGGAGGAGGTGGCAAGGGGAGACGCCGCCGTGTCCATTGTGATGGGCGTGAACAACCTCTTCCTGGGAGCAGTGCAGCAGCATGGGACTGACGAGCAGAAGAAGGACTTCCTGGTGCCCTACACCCAGGGCGCCCACATTGCCTTCTACGCTCTGTCGGAGCCGGGAAACGGATCAGATGCGGGTGCTGCCAGCACCACGGCCAAAAAGGAAGGAGATGGGTACCTTCTCAACGGAACCAAGGCCTGGATTTCGAACTCAAAGGAGGCCAGTGGAGGACTCGTCTTTGCCACCGTGGACAAGGCCCTAAAGCACAAGGGAATCACCGCCTTCCTCACACCCAAGGATGTCGAGGGACTTTCCATAGCCAAGAAGGAGAGTAAGATGGGCATGCGGGCCAGCTCAACCTGCCAGCTGGTGCTGGAGGACGTCCAAGTGCCCCGATCCAGGGTTCTTGGAGCCCCCGGAGATGGCTTCAAGATCGCCATGCAGTCACTGGACTGTGGTAGGATCGGCATTGCCGCCCAGGCAACGGGAATCGCCCAGGCCGCCCTGGAATTGGCGGTGGACTACTCCCAGAAGAGGATCGCCTTCGGAAAACAACTGTCGCGCATGCAGCTCATCCAGCAAAAGCTGGCGGAGATGGCCACCCGGGTGGAGACGTCCCGGCTGCTCACCTGGCGCGCCGCCTGGTTGAAGGACAACGGAATGCCCATCACCAAGGAGGCGGCCATGGCCAAGCTACACGCCTCGGAAGCGGCCACCTACTGCGCCCACCAGTGCATCCAGGTTCTGGGCGGCATGGGCTACACCACGGACTTGCCAGCCGAGCTCTACTACCGAAATGCTCGAGTCACCGAGATCTACGAGGGCACCTCAGAAATACAAAGGATTGTTATAGCCAACGCCATTGTGCGGGAATTGGGCAGGGATTGACTCCGACAGGGACTCAGCTCCTAATTTTAGCATTTTACTCCTCATGAGAGAAAGCCTTTTTAAGTTGTGATTAAACTATCTATTTATATTTCAGAGAAATGCATTTATAGAAATACACATAATTAAACAACAAAACTCAAATGGCTAATGATATATTCTTTTTTAATGAAACACTCTCATAAATACCCGTGAAAATCAACTAACCATTTCATTTAAATTTAGGTAGACAATTAATTATCTAAAATCAAATATATACCGGATAAGTTCTCAATTCGATAATACAAATAAACAAAAAGAATTTTTTGCTATATTTCGGTAAAGATTTATATTAATTGACAATTATTAAAAATAATTATTTTTCTATTGAATATTTAAGAGAAGCGATGCATTTGTATATATTTGTATACAAAATTGTGATTTATTGTGATTTTATTACACAGTCCACTGACTTAGAATGATTCTGCAAGTAAACAAAAATAATAAAATTTATTGCATAACCCGTTATTTAAAAATACGCGGTTGTGTGGACCGGACTGTCTGGCAGCGCTGGAGCTAGCACGTGGCGATGCCAGACCTCATAGTTTCGAGCTCTAACGTTGCCAGACTCTCGGTCTCGAGTTACCAGCCCTGCCACACCATACGGTCTCGAGTTCAAATTTGTTATGTCTTGGCTTTTTCTAGCTTTTTTTCGAGCTAGCAGGACTCGTCGTTAGATGATAAATTTTAGGACCTGCCGGATATTTTAAAAAATTTTTTATCTATGATACTTTATTTTATCCAAATAGAAAGTAATTCTAAGCCATATTATTGTTATTATTTATTGTGCTTATATTACATGCAAAAATATATATATATTAAAAGGAATCCTGAAGAAGCTTATTGTTAACATTTGTTACACATAAATTAAGTTATAGAATTATGATTTTTAAAGCGGCATATACACCTAGAGGGTCAAAGAAAGGTCATTTTTTAAATTTTTTTTAAGAGAGTCTATTTGAGTTATTGAATCGGGTTTGTTTTACTTAAAAGAAAAAACTTTTAAGTTTTTCTAGAAGTTTTTTTTATTTTAAAAAATTTTAAATGAACGGAGTAATTGTTTTTTTTTTAATTAGGGTCCAAAAAATAGAGGTATACGGTATAAGATAATTAAAATAATATCGATTTTTGGTGGCTGTTTGATCTTAAAATTGCGATTTTCGAGAAAAAAAATCATCCTTATTTTCGCAATAAAAAATAAACTAAAAATCTATATATATTTTTATGGAACAGACAATCTTAAGATATCAATCTTTAATAAAAAAAATATATATAAAAATCGAAAAATACACTTTCTAGGTGTATGTGCCTCTTAAATTTATTACAAAATTTAACTAAGAATGGATTTTTTTTGGGATGCTTGCGATGTTTTTTTCTATGCCGATGTTATATTCTGAAAACATCAACGACCAACGAGGTAGAACCTGCATAGCTAGCGGAATCCATTTCTTCTTAGAAATAAGAATATATTGAACGATAAATACTTTTCATAGATTTTTCTGGCGGGCTTTTGCATACACAGGCTTTCATGCACTAGGATTGGGCACTTGAATTAGGGTTGTTCCTTGTCTGGACAAAAACTATCTAGAAATATCAAATAAAAATATCGCAATTTCGATACTTATGAATGTATCATCCTTAGAAAAAGTATCGATGTATTGATATTTGATATATTTTTGTTGATAAATTCCTAATTTAAATATTACAATAATACCCGATTTAAATGACGACCAACTTGTTGAACCTGAACGTGGACACGCTGTTCGAGCAGCACGGCGTGTCCGAGATCGACGCGGTGCACAAGAAGATCCAGACACTGGTGGAGAACAAGCGCGAGGAGCTGCGCACCCATGTCGGGTCTGTGATGTGGCACTGCGTGAACAAACTGCGGGAAAACACTGACTAAACGGTCCACTATTACTTACAGGGAGCGGTACCGGGACCTGTTACAGGCGGCGGACACCATTGCGGCGATGCAGACGTCGGCGGGCACGCTGATTGAGCAGGTGCGTCACGTGCAGGCCAACTGTCGCAGCCTCAACGAGCAGCAGCTCCTGGGCTTTCAGTCGGCGGCGAATACCACTGCCAGCGCGGTGGACAGTCGTCCGGAAACGGCGCTGCATCAGCGGAGTGCGGGGCGAAAGCTGCAGACGTACTACGGCACCATGGCGCAGATCAAGCTGCTCACCGCCTTGCCGGAACTGATCTGGACGCACATAGACAACGAGCGCTTCTACGCCGCCACCGAGCTGTTCATCTTCAGTCGCCACATCAGCACCGGCCTGCAGCTAGACGGACAGAGTGCGCTGATGCAAAAGCTGCCGGTGGCCCGAAAGCAGTGGGAGATTCTGCGTCCCTTCCACGTGACCATCAAGCAGGCGGTGCTGGCCGCCCTGGAGCGCGAGGAGCTGGTGCCTGAGATGGCTGTGGACTGCCTACAAAGTCTGCTTCTGCTGGACAAGAGCGATCTGGGCGCCGTGCTGCAAACCTTTCTGGGTCTGCGCTCCTCCGCCTTCTTAAGCTGCCTTCAGAGCAGGCCCTCGGAGTCGCGTCGTGTCAAAGAGCGTATTTTGGCCAGCTTGGGCGTCCTGAATGACACCGTAGAACTACTGGACAAGTGTCTGTTGGGTGAGTGGCTATTCTTTTAGAAGCAACTTAAGTTATAGATAAATTAGGGATTGACTATTACCGGGCTCTACGTTTAATATATATATTTTTTAACAGATAATGGCCTTCTGTTCACCCGGTTGGCGGACTGCGCCTCCTCCACGTGCCCGCCTAGCATAAGCCGAATGGAGAACAGCGAGAGGCAACTGGCCCACCTGCTGCCAGATATTATCGCTGGCTTTCGGCCGCAGTTCGAGGTTCCTCAGCTGACACCTGAACAGCTGGGCGCTGCCCTCAAGCAGTGGCTGAACAAGATGAACGCCCTGGCAGCGGCTCACCTGCAGCAGGTCTTTGCTTTAGTCAGCAACATGCAGACCATCCAGGACATAAAGTTGGCAGCCAGGTCAAATGGAAGGCCGGACTTTGTGCGTCTAGAGGAGCACCTACATTTGGAGCCCAGCCAGCTTGATTTCTACGCCCACAAGTATGTGCCGCTAATCAACGCCCGAGTGCGAGAAATAATCCGAAGCAGTTGGGCTGCGGCCATGAAACAGACCTATGATCGGGTTCTGGTGCTAATCGAAGCCGGGCAGGAGCAGGCGCCGCTTGAGATATGGAGGGAGCAGAGTGACGACCTGCCGCTGAGCTTGGCGGCGGCCCTCAGCGATCAACCAAAGCGGCTAGCCAACCGGACGAAGGGATACGACGGGGCCACCGTAGAGCTGTGCAAGCAGTTCGACTCACAACTGGCTGATATTGTCCAGGAGCTGAATGTGTTACTCCAAGAGCAGACAACGCGGTCGGAAGACAAACTATCGCTAATCACGTTCCTCCGCGAGACAGCCCAGGAGCAACTTACCGAGTATCTGACCAACTTGAAGAGCCTCCAGTTGAAGGAGCGCCCTGCACTTCTCCTGGCTCTGCGGAACAGTCTGGCCTTGGTGGAGCTGTGTCCCAACCTGAAGCTCTGTTTCTGCCAGCCCTCCAGTTGGCGACAGTGGACTACGAACGTGGCTAATGTCGGCATTGAACACTGGCAGCGTATTTGCGGGCTAATTGAGGAGGAAATGCTCAGCTTCTGGCTGCTCATCCTAGACGATGTCCTGGCGGGTCACAGTTGCGAGGACAAGCTGCCGAAAATCATTAACCATGAATTGGTCTTGAGGGATTTTGCGGTAACTATAATTTTAATTTCTTTCTACATTATAAATTTTTCAAAAGTATTTGTTGAATTATGTTTCAGGTCTGGCAGAGTTTGACTCTGGAGCAGCGTGACGAGGAGGACAAAAGTGTCCAATCAACGATTCGCATTCCCAGCCAGCCACGTCTCTCTCTCCAAACGTATCTCCATCAGTTGATCCAGACACTGAATATGGCCGTGCCCCAGACATTGCCCCCTAAAGTGTTGCACGCCTTTAATCTGCGTCTTTTGGAAAAGTTACTCTCTCACTACGAAGGACTCACCTCGGCGGAGGGCACCAAGTCCAGCCAGAACATTGCCCTGCAGCTGTACTTTGACCTGAAGTTCCTTGAGCGCGTGTTTGCCATCAGCCGCGAGGAACGCGCTCTTTACGAACAGATCCACGCCCAGCAGAATAAGCTGCGCGATTCCATCGATCCCTTTGACTTCGAGCTGTTCGCCGAACACATTACTTCGCATGTGGCTAGGGCTTCGGGTCGCCTGCAGGGCGAACTGGGAGTGCTGACGCAATCGGCAGCTGCTCCAAGCCAGACAAGTGCTTTGGCCCACGAAGCCGATCCCAATGTGCTGTGCCTCAGCTCTTCCGGATCCACATCGCTGTGGTTCCCGCTCCTGCCAATTGTAATGCCCCAAGCGGCCGGAGGAGGAGGAACTGCCGGCGAGCGGAAGATCTTAGCCCCGGAGCCTGCGGAGAAAGTAAGTAAATCTCCTGCAAATATATCTCTTTGTTCTTTTTGCAATCTTTATCGAGCTGTAATTATCTGTTCCAATGTTTCTTTCCTAGGATTTCGTTATTTTGCTATCCTAAGTCACTACGTAGTTCCATCGATTGCTCTGGTTGGGTAGGAATTGTACTTGATTGTTGATATTTCGTTACCTCTACTAGTTTGCATGCTGCATGGTTAGCTTTACCTAACAAACATTTTGAGTGAGTCGCAGTGCCTCCACTGCTCTTATTAGATGCTTCATTTCCGAATTGGAAGGCTCTTCAAACTGAAGCCGCAGTTTAATTAAACTAATTTGGTTCGGCCAGCAATAAATAACCAGAATGCCGCAAGACAAATTTTAATTAGGTGCAACTTTCCGCCGCTCCCCAGCTCTCTCCACATCGCCCGCAAGTGCTTGGCAAAAGTTTCGAGGCTCGAAGCCGAAACCAAAATTTCCAAGTGGATGGCCAGGACATCGGCAGAATGATTGTGTGTACATTGTATATGTGCGTGTGTGGTGGGCTGTATGTAGCTAAGTGCCTTAGATGTTAATTAATGAATCGCTGCAATTATTGAAATCAAATCGGTGGGCAAACGTTAATTTATGGCCTCGGCGCCTTGGTCGTTTCTCGCATGTTTTGTAATTAGCTGCGATCTCCGCCGGTATAAATCGTTCTCTAATTATGTCTGCCTTCTGTTTGCCCTTCGTTTGTTGTTCGCCATAAATCTGAGAGTTCAACCGCAAATTAACAGATTAATCAGACAAACTACCAATTAATAGTACTAATTAATTAATAACATTTCGCTTTTCCCCTCTATATCTACACTCTCACCCCCAGATATCGACAAACACCACGACACCGACGCGGAAGTCCGGGGGCAGTGGAGCTCGCAAGGCAGACGGCGGCAAATCCAAGTCGGGCGCAGCCTCCTTCTTCGGGATGTCCCAGGAGTGGTTTCGCTAGAAAAGTCAACTCATGTGGCCTGTGAAGTGCATCCGAGTGGAATTCGGAGGGGCCTCGCGCAACTGTTCCATTGTTAAGCTAAGCATTCGAAATGTTTAACCTGTAGCCTGTAGCCGGTATCCAAACACATTTGTAAAATGGGCGCAGCAGCGTCAAGTAATCGTTAGAGAGTCAAATATATATATATATTATTACAGATACATATTCCCTGATACCGCGTTTAATTTCAGCTTAATTCTAAATTTGTAATTTTTAATGCGCTTTGATGTTTGCCACCGTTGCTATTTCTTCCCTCCTTTTTTGCCACCGCCTGCGGCTGCCTTTGGCTCTGGTCCTTTCTTGGCTCCACCTTTGTCACCACCGCCTCCGCCTTTGTTTTTATTTCCAGCCCCGGCTCCAGCTGCTGCTCCAGCGCCACCGCCTCCTTTTTTCTGTGGGCAAAGAAGAAACACGGAAAGATTTCTCTTTGAGCTGTGACTCGGCAAATAATGAGCCACGGTTGTTTAAAGTTGGGAGCAAAGTCAGTTAATGAGAAAAAGGTTATAGTGTCGTGGGATTGCAATGGGAGGTAAGTCCCCCAGTCTAAAGGATGGGGTTAGCTAAGGGCTTTAAAAAAGGAATTTTATTAAAGCTTTTGTAATAATATCATAAATTCTTAGAGACATTTTTATCATTATTATTCGTTTTTTTGTGTAAACTTTTTGAGATCCAAGGAAGTTCTGCAATATCATGGGTTCTAACTGAATTAAGAACTTAGACAAGATTTATCAGTAGTTTGACTCACAATTAGTACGCTAGTTGCATAACACAAATATTGCTTACATTGCCGCCACCCCCTCCTCCTCCTCCTCCTCCACCGCCGCCACCACCACCCTTATTTTTACCCATTCTTCGAGTATCAACTTCTTGAGGCAGCAATTATTCCGTTTATTTAATTTATTTGGTTTGGCTTGGGGCTGGTTGTGGGCTTTCGGCACGAACTAACTCTGGCCACAGCTGGCAAATTGCAACTAATAAGCATCGCCCGAGCCGCAAAGCGAAATGCATGAAATTAAATCATTTGGCTAGGAAAAGAAGGCCAAAATAAACGTTGAGAGCAAAACACAGAATGCACAACAACACCCGACGGCGGCAAGCGGAAGCCCGAGAGAGCCTTTGCTTTTTTTTATTTTTTGAATTTCTGGGTGTGAAGGTGAGAGTGGTTAGGAGAACAGACTGCGGCTACAATGGCCATTGGCTCTTAACTGATTTAATCATCGCCCTGGCATCGCCTCCCCCCTGGGCCGGAAGCTATGGCAAGTGGCTCTCTGGTGGCGTCTGTTGGATTATTTTGTAGCGCTTTTGCCGCCACTGTTTGGCACTTTCATTCCGATTCCGATTTTGTTTTCGGGGTCTGCATTTGCATTTGGCCATGTCCACACCCCGGCGCCACCTGTTCCCCAAGGCCACGGCATTGACATTGGCCACCTCTCGCGCTTCTGGTCTGGTCTGCCAATGGCCAATGGAAGGCAATACGCTGATAATCCCACGGCTCAGTGACGTAGCCCACGGATACGGGCAGTGCAGCAAGTCGGTATTTATAGATGCAACGAGAACCGAGGGAGCTCTCTGGGGCTATGAGAGAGATTTTCGGTTTTAAATGGCCAAGATATGGTAAGATGGGCGATTGAGTTCGTAGAAACATGAAGGAAAAATATGGCACACAATTGAATCGGGAATAAATGGCAAAGTTACTCAGAGCAGAATGGTGTGAATAATTAATTTGAATAAAGAGAAAAGTCGGCGACTGGGGTAAATTAATGTAAATAAAAAATACTTATATGTAAGGAATCCCTTGGTAATGATATTTGGTTGATTCCTTTGAAAATATACAAGTTTACCCTAGTCACATAGCTTACAATTATACAAATATTTAGTCTTATGATATAAACCCTTACTTCAGCAACTACATTACTAGAGTATTCGCCATGTTGCCATGATGAGCCAATGTAAAATCTGACTATTTCCGGTCTGTTAAAATGTTTAATTAAACTTTCTAGACATCCTATTGCAGGGATTTGGAGTAAACGGATCTATTTTATTTGCGCTTGGAAAACTGTCATCGATATCCAAATTAAATTGGCCTGTGATTTACACAGGATTTCATTAGTTGCATAACCAGTGAGCCTTTATTAACTCGTTAAAATGGATTTTGCTAAAATTTCGATTAAATTTGCCTAATAAATACATGTAATTAACTAACCCCAATGTTGAAATATCTCCGTGCTGGTATTTTGTTAGGTAAATATTTTGCTGTTGGCAAACTCAACTAGAAATTCAATGTCTTTAATGTAACTACCAAGCTGTGTGCATATTTAACCAGCATGGCTGCAAGCCCCGCCCACCCCAGCATACCTTCCATCTTTAATTACTGCCACAGCTCAGCAGGTGGATGGCTAATCAGAATGGAATACATTTAACGGCATTCCGCCTGCCTGCGCTCCAAGGAAAAAGAAAAATGTCCGAGTCCGATTTCTTCATATGCTAATTACAGTTATCAAAAAGTTTCTCTGGCGCTGGCACTGGACACTGGACACTGGAAACTCAATGCATACATAATGAGTCCTCCTACTTTTCCTGCTGCTGCCACAGATGCTAGATAACCAGGGAGCAAAGGAAGACAGGAGGGGACACCGGTCGGTGGCACCTAATTAAATTAGATGTTTTATATTATGGTGAGCCGTAAGTGAAGCCGATATCAGCAGCCGGCTACCGAAATGGAAAGGAAAGCCCCAGCTCTCCCAAGGGGACTCAACAAGTCGAAATCTGCACATGGCAACGAGCATGAAACCAAATTAAAAGTGAAAAGTATGAAATAAGCTCATAAAATTACGCTCTCACATGTTTTGGAAGGAGAGGAGAGGAATAGAGCGGGGACATGACCCGTTGCCGGAGGCGAGGGCAACAAAGTCCTGCCGCTCCGGACATTTGCTGCAGGTGCTTCGGCTCCGGCAGGAGTTGCAGCTGAAGGACTCCGAGTCGGAGTCGGACAGACACTTTGAATTTAAACGAAATGGGCGGACTTTCCGGGACTGTCTAAATACATACATAAGGTCGGGACGGATCTATGGGGATGAGCAGAAGTAGCTGGAAGCCAGGAGCTGGGAGCTGGGAGCTGGGAGCTTGCTCTGTAAAAGTGCGGAACTTTAATTAAGTTTTGGTTCTCCCAGCTGACTGACATCTTGAATTACAAATGAAAAACTTGTGTGCAGCAGCAGAAGGAAAGCAGCAAAGGAAACGGGCCAAAGAAGCGACACGGAAAAAGGACGAATAAAAAGGCAGGACTAGGAAAAAAGCAGTGCATAATAACACACTGAACTGCAAGAGGTGGAGCTGCAGCAAAAAGGCAGCTTCTGCAACAGAATGCGAATAAGTTGCACAGCCAGCAATTCAGCGAAGGAAAATAGAGCGGAGCCCCATGGATGGACAGCCCCAAGTCACTGGGCGGGAAACCCAAACAACTACCTTAGCCAGTTACCCAGTTGGCCAGATGGCTAGTTAGCCGCCATAAGAATACCCAACTAAATGGGACCGCGGATTTCCACCAACCGGCGGTCCCTTTAAGTCCGGGTATCTCGAGAATCGTCCAAGAGCCGCAGCGACAAAAATAGTTTCATTCATGCCGAGCCAAGAAAATTATGCGCCAAGACCCAAACTACGGAATACCCTTGGGTTTAGCGATAATCAACTTCCATTTCCTCCGAGTCCGTGTAAATCCCGGGCATTGGTGACGTCTGCTTAGGTTAGTTTTGGCTGCGAAGTATTATTTATCCAGGTAAAGCTATACACCGATAAGATAGCACTACATTGGCTACAATTAAATCAAAGTACAGAGTCTGTATGTCTGGAATTAGATTTAGGTTCATTGAATAAGACCAATATATGTGCTATATACCCTGCTCCGTCTTACATTAGGGCTAAGGTGTTTTCTTTATACTTTTATAACTTAAACTATTGTTCCCAATTATAGAGTAACTATAAGTCTATTCAAGTATGAGGCTTCATCCGCAACCAAACTTCATCATCGGCAGCCCTGCCACAGAATTTGGTTTTAGTTCACGTGCCACCGGGAACGGAAAGTTGATTTTCCCTGTCGGCTGTCGGTTGCCTGCTGCCGAATGCCGACTGCCGTGGCTGGAAAATCAGGAAACAGATGTTTGCAAATATCTTGCGAGCGAACTTTTTCGCCAAGGTATTTAAATAACGTTCTCGCTGCACCAACTTTTTGCCAGCCGCAGCACAGAAAAAGGGAAATAAAACCTGAAAGGCATAGAGGGCCGAAAGGAAACCCATTCAATTGCGCTGAATTGGGCAGATTTCGTTTGACGGGAATTTCCCGAATTATCGTGGCAACGCTCAATGGGATATCATGCTGCATTCATATCGGAGCGCCGCCTTAATATAGTTTTAAATAACCCCAACTGAACACATTAAGAGCGCGTGTCAATGCCGATAATCCACTGTGGTGACTAATTAAAGTGGGAAAATTCCATTCCATTTCAGATATCATTTCATCGGGCGTCTTGCGGTATTCCTGGTTCAAAGTCCAAAATTATATTTACCAATCGCAAGGTACCCCACAAAAAGCTTGTATAATCTTTTGATATGCAAACTACCGCCCCACAGGGTCTGCACTTTATCAAATCAAACCCAGGAAAAAGAAAATGCTAACGATTCTCATCTATATCAAGGGGCTTGACAATCTTTGAATGTACGAAAAGCCCCAAGGGCTTGTATTTATAAATATAATAAATAAAATAGTCGGTGCTATTTCCTTCCTGTAATCGTGACCCAAAACTGCAAACAATCAACTTCCCAATCCCAATTACATAAGGCAAAGATAGAGGGAAATCCGAGACCCGGAACGAAGATAAAACTGTGAGGCAATTAGGGATACCATTGGGTTACCATTGACTGGTCAATGGCCAAAATTTAATCAGGCTTATCGTGACTAAGGACACCCTTCAATTAAAGAAAGCAGCACAAGTTATCCGATTTGCTTTGAATAATATATACATACACGGGGCCAACTTTGGTCACTGGGGTTTATCTTTCATTGATACCTTGCACTTAACCTAGGCCATGCTTATCGTCGGCGATAAGCCTATGGGGTCCGCGTCTTTATAAGTAGGCCCTCCGCCTGGACAACCCACAGATACTGGCCGATCTTTCGGGTGTGCACTAAAACTCAACTCTCGCAGCAAACATGTCCAAGTTACCCTGCAGCTACGATGCGGAAAAGCGGATCTGGAAGGGCATGCCCCAGTACAGCCCCTTCAAGCCGGACACCTCCCTCGGCCGCGTCATCTTTAGGAACATGAGGAACTGGCCCCAGAACGTCTGCCAGGTGAGTTGTCTGCCGGACTGCTCCTATTCCCCGAGACATTTCTTACCTGACCTGTAACTGTGGCAGATTTCAGACACCGAGGGCGTGGAGGTCACATTTGGTCAGGCTCTCAGCTGGGCCGTTCGCATCGCACAGCACCTGAAGAGCCGTGGCCTGGACCACAAGGATATCATTGGCATCTCCGCCAAGAACACCACCTATGTGATGCCCATTGCAGTGGCCTGTTTCTTCCATGGAACACCCTTCCAATCGGCGAACCCCATTCTGGAAGAATGTACGTATTATTTATTATTTATTTCGCATTCACTTACCATAAATTAATTCTTTCAATATTTTATATACTTTCCCTTTGCAGCCACTCTGAAGCATTTGTACACCATCTCCAAGCCAAAAATAATCTTCACCGATGCCGTGCATTACGAGAAATTATACTCTGCCACCAGTGATTTTAAGCCAGAGATTATCCTCACCACCGGAAACAAGGAGGGAGTCCTCAGCATACAGGATCTGCTCCACCCGACCAAGACGGAGTTCTACTACCAGTGAGTGGGACATAAGGGATAAGTCTTTTAGAGACTTTACAAATATTATCTCGTCCATATTAGGCCAACGCCCCTGAAGGAAGGACCCAAGCAGACGGTGGCCATCCTTACTTCCTCCGGCACCACTGGAATGCCAAAGGCTGTGTGCATCTCCAACGATATCCTGATTCAGGAGACTGTGTAAGTTGTTTTTTCCTAGGCCACAATAGCACTTCAATTTGGTAATTTATTAATCTAAATCGATCCGATCCTGTCCTTTTTTTGCACAGCTTCGTTAACTCCAGCGACACCATCTTCATCTCGGCCAGCCTGGACTGGATCACGGGTCTGTGGGCCACCATCTTCAGCACGGTCAACGGCTGCACCCGCATTATCAGCAGCAAGCCCTTTACCGCAGACTACTTTGTTTACCTGGTGAGTAAGTATCGCATCACGTACGCCCTGATCCCACCGGAGCACTGCTGCGCTCTACTGGATTGCCCCACGGCCACGCCGGAGGCCCTGGGCAGTCTCACCAAGTTGAACTTCGGCGGCGGCCGCATGACACAGGCCACCGTGGAGCGGATCAAGAAGCTGGCGCCCAATGGAGTGCTCAACTCCTCGTACGGCATGACTGAAGTGGGCTTCATTGTGTTCAATCATGGACACTTGAAGCTGACTGCAGCCGGCAACCCGCTGCCGGGCATCCAGGTGAAGATCGTTGACGACGACGGCAACAGCTTGGGCCCAAACCAAACGGGCGAGATCATCGTGCACAACGGCTTCAACTGGAACGGTTACTTCGCGGACCCCGTGGCCACCAAGGAGATGCAGGACGAAGAGGGCTGGTTCCACACTGGCGACATGGGCTACTTCGACGACGACGACTACCTGTACATGACCGACCGCAAGAAGGAGGTGCTCAAGTGGAAGGGTCTGCAGATGTGGCCCGCCGAGGTGGAGGCGGTCATCGACGAGCTGCCGGAGGTGAAGCGCGTCTGCGTCATTGGCATCTACGACGAGACGCAGGGCGACGTGCCCGGAGCCCTGATTGTCCGCGAGGATAAGGCCACCCTCACCGCCCAGCAGGTGATAGACCACGTGGCCAAGCGACTTCCCGACATCCAGAAGCAGCTGCGCGCTGGCGTCCAGTTCGCGGACGAGATTCCGCAGAACAACAACGGCAAGGCCGTGCGCCGCTATGCCCGTGACCTGTTTGTGGCCCTCTCCAAGAAGAACTGAGAACGCATCCTTGGCTAATGGAGTCAAAGTTTAAGTTTAAGTTGGTTAGGTTAGGGGCACTGGCTGATCCTTTATGAATTGAATCGTCCTTTAAAATGCTTGCCAAAAGTCTCTCACAAATAAAGAAACTGCTAATGAATGAAATTTTTAGATATTGTTTGACAATCTTTATAAGAGCCTGACGCATATAAATTCGTATAAATGGAATATTTTTGTAAAGAACTTCCGGGTTATCTTATGCGTATTTTGATTTATTTCTATGCTCTTTTTATTGGGTCCAAGAGCTTGAAACAGAGTATATATTGGTATTTGTACAACTGAAGTCACAGTCAAAAAACAATTGCCGAGAACATTTAATTAACGGTGCCATCCCATCAATTCGGTTATAAAAATATTGCGCCGGTTTGGGCGGGAATTTCGGCCATAACTCAAGTGAAACCGTGTCGCTGTGTGTTTATGGCTAAACACTTTCATGGGGTAAACAAAAAATTGCCATTTTGCGTCAGGGGCCGCGACTCCTCCTGCCACTGCATAAAAAATCATTTTATTTAGTCATAAAAATCGCACGCATAGAATTGGCCAGGGGAGCGTCGAAGCCGCGCCGGCAAATCACGGGGGCCGCACAAAAAGAAGCTTTTCACGAAATTAAAGGTAAATAAAATGTTTATGAGTGGAGAGCAAGCGCTCGTTCATATGATTTCACATTCGATTGAATAACATTTACACACGCAAGCGAGCGCCGCCAAGGATTCGCAATCTGCTCCGGGATCCACAGCCACGTCCGCATCCACGTCCGTGGGATCCGTCGGGGGGTGGCAGGCACCCAAAGACGGGCAATAAATTCAAACATGTGCACATAAATTTTTATTTCGATTTGCTGAGCCGCTGTCAGTCCTGTCCTGTCCCCTGCTCCAGTTTTTCTGCCGCCGAGTCAGTCATCCCCCCTGCTTCCCAGTCGGTTTTATGAACTGTGAATATGCGCATGATGAAGTTGCCAAAGGATCTCGGCGGAAGTGAATCGTTCGGCATGCGGTTCCCTCGCTGTGCGTGTGTGTTTGCGGGTGGTGCCTGTCAGGGAGGTGGTTGAGATCGAGGGTGGAGTGTGAAGTATGGAGGAGGTGGTAAACGTCAACGGCATCACAAATTATTGCATCTCAGTGTGCCGGCAAAACTGACAGTGGATAAAACAATCGACTTTACTAATAAAAAGTGAGAGCGCTCAATCCTATTAACTGAAACTAAATAGCTTCGATTTTTTTTTTTTCTTAACTTTTGTTTAAAGTAGAATTCTAATTGTTAGCATATAGTCTTTGATGCAAAAAAAGCCTGAGTTGCCCACAGTAAATATCCGCAACCATCTGATGGGAGCGGGAGGGGAACGTGTTCTGCCGTCAGTCAATTGACTTGTCTAGGCAGGGAAATGGGAATTCGGGTAAAAGTCAGCGGCAAATGATCCCCCCGCCTGCATAAGTCAACTAACGAAAATGTCAACTCCTGATTGAAGACCCCCCAGAGCGACGCTGCAGCTCAATCAGGCTTGAAATATGCACGAATCGAAAAAGAGATTTCGGAGGCGCCAAAAAATAAAAATTAAAAAAAGTCACAATTGACCTTTGCCTCTTGTGAGAATTGAACTCACGGCCCCTGGTTTACAAGACCAGTGCTCTGCCACTGAGCTAAAGAGGCTCACATTTTGTAGACGTTCTAAAACCCACCTCAAGCCAACTTTTTGACTGCTCTACGAAGCTACAGTTAGGAGAACATTCCCAAAAGTATCTCGCAGGGGCAAACAATATACAGGTGTTTGAACAGTTGTCAACTGATAACTACTCGAGTCTCGAACAACATGGGGCGGCAAGTGCCCATTCATTAGGGCAATCACTCAATTGCGTTGGCTAATTAAAACTGTGGAGATAGAGCCCAATTAGCAGCTACCGGAGAGATACATTTTCCCATTTTCCCACCTGTCCGTTTTGTGTCTCGTTGGCTCGGTAATTGATAGACCGGTGCACTGAGGCAAGTATCGTGTATTCGTGTGCAACATTCCCGCTTGTTTATTTGGCAAATTGGCAAATCAATTCAATTGCCTGAACTGAATAAGCTGCCACACATCATCGGCAACGCAGGCTAAGATGTATCTGTATCTGCATTTGTGGCGTTCCCCTACGATTTCCATCGGAACCGCAAGAGTAATTGGCGCAATGAATGAAATTAATGAAACGCATTGGAATCTTGAGTGATCTTTGGCAAACACATTTGCGGCGAAAGCCGGGGATGCAATTGCAGATGGGCATAGACTGGGACTGAGTATTTTGAATTTTATCAGCTGGCAGATGAAAGATATTTGAAGTATTTTCGCTCATAGTAAACATAGTTTTTTTTTTTAGCTAGACAACATATAGTTAAAAATACCTTATCTTGCTAACACATTAATTAAGTTTTAATGGTAATCCGTTTATGCGAATTATTAAAAAGGCATTGATTAGCTCTTTTGAATAAAATGCAACCACTTAGCTAAGGCATTTCCTTTTCACAGCTTATTCTCTCAGCATTATACCTTAAATCACTCGCTTAGGCTTGTCCAAAATTCAGGCAACTTTCATCGCATTAAGAGCGTCGGCAAACGTTTCCAAGAGCAAGAGCAACTGAAAGCCAGCTGAAGCCGCTTATAAAGTGCAGGAACACGTATACGCACCGTTGCGCCAGGATAACTACCCCCCATCAACGGCGCCCCCCTGGACAGATTATCTGGCAGCAACAGCAGCATACTTAACAAGTATTTATCGAGTTTTTCAATATTTTTAATGCCACTTTAAATACTTGACGCGATTATTTTCCACCGATTTTGCTTTGCATACACATACACACACACTCTTCCAATATATATACCTACACTTATACTCTATATATAGCGCCGCCTTTCCGTGCACCCTGCACTTTTTTGATCTCGCGAAAGTAAAGTTTGAAGTGCCAAACACACGCAAACTTTTTGCTCTGTTGCAGCAGCATGCAAGTTTGCTGCCACCGAGAGACATAAAACTTTTATAGAAGTTATTAAAAGTGCGACGAAATGAGAGGGAGGGAAAGGGGTGTACTGAGCGAAGGAGACAGTGAGAGAGGGAGAGCGAGATCCGGTAGCAGGTCTCAGCGCCAAAGAGTTAAGAGAAATGATTCATTTGCCATTCAATAAATCTTCGCTTTACTTGACTACACCAGACAGATGGCCGGCAGTTCTCACTTCCCCACACTCAGATAAAATTCGTGGTCTAGGAACATAATAAGAAACCATGTTAATGTGTTAGCAATATCTTGAACTCTTGCAACCAAGAAAATCTTCTAAAAGTATATTACCAATCAAGCCGAAATGGGTTACAAAAGCCGTAAATGCTTACATTCACATTTGCCTAGTATTCTCCCACAACTTTCCCAGAGTACTTAAATATTAATTATTGAATTAAATATTTAAATAGTTGCCTAATTTTCTCAGAGTTTATTCCCGGCTCCCAGCTATCGCGTTTCTGCATCGGACGGACGCTTTAAGTAATGACCATCAACGACTGGACGCCGACGGCGCCAGTTTGTACATTGTTATCTGCTAAGGACTGCGGGATTATTCGGCGAATCCAAGGTGCAAGGATGTGGCCCGAAGCCCCGCTCCGGGCCATACTCCTTCCTCGTGCTCCGCCCCGCACCCATTCATTATTCAAACGCATTAACAGAAGTTGTCCGGCTCGACTCCGGCTGTAGCAGGACAATTTTCGTGATATCCTTGACTTGGCATAACTTTGTCCAAAGTGGCCCAGGGCCTGCTCCTGCCTGCTTCGGCTCCGGCTCCAGCTCCAGCTCCTGCTCCTGCTCCTGCTTCGCCTTCAGGTCCTGTGTGAAAAGTTTTCCTGCTGCACACGAACAATAACACAGCCAAGTATTTAAATGCAAATTAGCCCCAAATGATGCAATCATAATGCAAGTGGCTCCGGGCCCAGACCAGAAGGCTTGAGTGGTCATGGGAATAGGAGGCGGAGGCAATGGCGATGGCAATGCCAATGGAGATGGGGATGAAGCGAGACTATGCAGCGAAACTGTTCCTGTACGAGTGTAGGTTTCCCATTTAATTTCCACTTGCCTGGGCTCATTTAGCCCAATTTGGCAGCCACTCATAATTTCCACTTCTTTTTCTTTCGCTCAAATTAATTTCCACCTCTATTTTATCCATTTCTTCCTTAGTATCCTGTGGAGAAACTGAGTTTGCGGGGCCCGCCGTGGGTGCGGAAGATAAATGCATTTCAACACATGTTGTTGAAAGTTAATTTCCGAAACCGTTGCTCATTTATTTTTAAATGTGCATTTAGTGTTGCTTTGCCGGCTCGCCTCTTTTTGTTCGCCTGCAACTGTGGTAATGCATTTTTGATTGTTGTATTCAGGCGTTTCTTGGGCATCCTGATGCACTTTAAATGAGCTAAGAGTCCACGCAAAGACCGGGCCGGTACGAAATTATTCAAATGCTCTCTTCACAGCGTTCCCACGGAATCACCAGAGTTCAAATCTTTATCCCAAAGCCAACTTTTTCCAGATGCTGCAAAAAGGCCAAAACTTGGCAATCGAATAGCCAACTCGGCCGCAAACACAATCAGCCCGCTCCCGAGAAATGAGCAACTTGAGAATTGAACCCGATGCCCGGAGAAAGGCGCACAAAGCAGGGCTGTCCGGCTGGGAAGGAGAAACTTTTGGTGTTATAATCTGTACCGAATTTAAGTGCCCTGATATTGCTAATTAACCCACAGCCATTCGCACATGCATGAAAGCCATTTGCGAAATTGGAAAAACAAAGGCAACGGGCCACCGAAGACTTCTTGTGCCCGGTTGGTTGGTCGGACGGGCGGTCGGTCGGAGAGTGTAAATGTAATTGTGATTGGGTTGGTGTTGGCTGGCAGTTTATTATTTTGCCAGCTGCTCCTGGAATTGGGGCTGCTCTTGGATGTGTTCCAAGGCGATCTGCTCGTTTTTGGTCCGGCCAGCAGCACTGCAACGGGGCGTATGCGTGATATGTGCGACAACAATGCATGCTGTGCAGCTTGGAGGAAACTTTTCAGATATCCAGCGTCTGTCTCTGAGGCGGAATCTGGCAATGAACGCTTGAGAACACACTTTAAAGTCCATTAGCGTTGAGTGGCCACAAAAGCAGCAGTCACGAGGACACGAAAAATTCGAAGAAACTCAAGAAAGGAATCAAACAATTGCAAGACGCATTGCATATTTATTTATGTATATTCGAATGTATTACAAATGTATATTTAGCACAATTTATTCAATTGACAAATTTCCAGTCTGCGACACTTGGCAGAGAGAAATATGGCCGCAGAGGGAGAATGGAAATTTGTCTATTATTTGTGTTACTTTGCGGTTGTCAAAATATTGAACCCGCCATAAAGCAAAGGAAAAATCCTGTTCGTCTTTTATTGCTGCTGCTTTATTGAAGTTTTGCGGCGTGGAAGAAGCCAAGAGATATTCCATGAAATATTGTAACTGCTGCAAATTATCGTTCCTCGTTGCTAACATAAAACTTTTACCACCGCCGGCCCCACAGCGCTCGCCGCCACTATGCTCCGCTCCGCAAGCCCGGGAAAACTCTATGCAAATGGCTCAGACATTTTGCAATTGATGCTGCTCGGGGGAATGGAAATGCAAGACCAGAAAGGGAGCTTAAAGCTGTTTAAAATACGAGCAAATTTAACAAATTTCAGCAGCACAGCACAGCCCAGCCCTGCTTCTAAAGTTACCAATTAATATTGGCCATGTGGCAGGGACATGTAATGAAAATGCTTTCAGCTTAATTCAATAGAATCGGGTCTCCGAAGTTATTGGTCGAAGCCGAATCGATGCCATGCATTAGCCGGAGACACGATTCGCCATTATCCCGAAAATCTTCGATAATTTCACATAATCTACAAGAGCACACAGTGTAAACTTGCAACTGCCAAAGCCACAGCCAGAACAATACGCACTGTGGCAATGGCAATAAGCACACCAAACAGGATACACTTTTCAAACATTAGATCCGATTAAATATAAGTGAAATGTATACTTTACACTCTTCTTAAGGCATTCTGAGATATTTATACCCTGGCAGGGTATTTTTAGTCAGAAGCTTGAACTGACTGCTTCTGCTGTACAAATCATTCAAATTCTTGATCAGCATCAATATGCTTGTTAACAAGCCTAATAAAAGCTACCATAGAGGAGGAGCTTTCCGAATTGAAATTAATGAATTTTTAGTTTAGTTATGAACGATATTTAATTAGGACTCCTGATCCAATTGCAAAGTGCAAGGGAATGCGAGCTTCCGCTTCACAAAGTTTTTCCGCTAATGATTGCTCTTCTTAATATAAAGAAAGATACCCAATTTACAAATTGTCTGTCTTGATTTTTTGATTTTTAAATACCCAATTTGCGGCTTAAATTCGGTTTTCTCGCGGTGCAGGAGGAACTCTTAGGACGTCTGCAAGATTGCGGTTGCAGAACAATGACTCACTGACTCACTGAGCAAATGAGTGGGCACCTACATAGAAGTGGGCAAAGGACGTGCGGGACCTGGGAAAGGGTTCCTGACGAGACATTGGCATTGGCCGACAGTTGGCTGGCTACAAAGTGTAGAGCTGAGAAAAAGAAACTTTTGCCATTCCCGGCACAAACACGATGCGAGCAACTTTCAACATTTACTGCTCGGCAGTGTCTGTTGTAACAAAGTTACAAGTAGCATTTGAAACTTGTCCTGCGAGTCCTGTGTCCTGCCCATTGCGTATGAGTGATTTTTATGAGCTGCTCTCCACGTCATGCGTGTTTGTTTGTTGTCTGCTCGCAGCTATGTCACTCCATCCCACTCCCATTTCCATCTAGTGTTCTTCTACGAGCCCAAGGACACACGCAATTATACGAACATGACAAGTGCAATTTGCCGATGGCTCCACCTTAAAGGGGCTTCTGATTTGGCTTCTGATTTCCCCAGCCTTGTGCTGGAAGGAGCCTAATCAAATTAAATCACTTAATTGCATAAATTAGGCCTCAGTCTGTTACTCAAGGCCTTTTTCCTCAAAAAATGAAACGAAATGAAAACTTTTCACTTGAAAATATACACCATCGCTTTATATCTCGGAGCCTAACATGTTTATCTGACTTGTGATTTGCCCAGAATTAGCTCGGCTCGAAATTCGAGCTCTCTTTGTTCACTGAACCTGAAATCAAACTTCGGGACCCGTGACTCGTCCAATAAATAAGGTCTCGCGGCAGTTTTAATAAAATTCTGGCCCAGTTAATTAAAATCCCGCCCGGGGCCGAGTGCAGCCGAATCCGAGTCTCAGCTGCCGTAATTAAGCTGTCAGCCCGCATTCCGTCTGAGAAGATCTCACCTCTCAAGTCATAACTCATAACTCATGTGGCCCCCGGGTCGGGGAGCCATGTGTCAGAACATTAGCTCCGAGATGTGCATATGACAAATCTGAAAACTTTCTAGCCGAGATTCCTCCTCGTTTCGAGTCGTTCGCTTCGGTTTAGTTAGTTATGTTACAGTTTCCCGCTCGCCAGACGCCAAAGTTTGCGGATGCGGAATGCAAAGTACGGGGAGCAGGAGTCTTGAACAGAGTTTTTCAGCTTTAAGTTGTTTGACTTTGGACAAAGGAAATCTTTTGAGTGGCTGTTTGCTGCTCATTTTTCCCACAGCTAATTGCGCGGTGTCCCAGAACGGAGAAGTGAATGAGAAGCGCTGAGCCACTGGGCACACACAGCGGCGCTGAGCAGGACGGGCCCTGTAAGCGGGAGCGGGTGCCGGAGGGATAATGTCATAAATCACCATGGATATATGCATAAATTATCGCTTGAGCTCTGCCAGCGACCAGCGGCCGAAGCCGATTCCTTCTGGAGGGAAAGGAGGTCGCTCTGAAAGTTAAAAAACAAAGCTCACGATAAACGAAGCGACATTTAAGGATTTAACGAGAAAAAATCGCTGTCACGAGGACGCATCGTTTTAATCAGTGGAAGACAGTCACTGCGCTGCCCCGCCCCTGCCGCCCCTTAGCTTCATCTCGGCTACAGTGTGCAAAATCGCATTTGTATTAGTAAACGAGGTATGCAACAGCTTGTAAATTTGAAGACACAACAAATATATAAAATTTAAATGTCTGTTATAAGATATTTCCCAGCTTTATGGCACGATACAACAGTAAAAATAAAAAGCGTCGACAGCGACAAGGATTTTTTTATTCAAATTCAAGATTAAGAAATCCCGCACAAATCCTGATACCAAATATATATATTTGCAATAAGTCAATACGCAGGGAGAAATTAAAGAAAATCCGAAATGATGGGTAGAGAATTAAACACTTCAACTATAATAAAATGTCCTTAAGGGAGTATCTGTCCGAAACCACTGTCCGCTGGCACGTGCTCATGTCCAGCTGCCTCAGCTTCGCTTCTTCTCCGTCTTCGGGTCTGAAATGGTAGCAATATTTTGTCAGACCAAAGTCAACAGCCGGTAGGAGACGGCAGGACCCTAAAGACAAGGACCCGCCTGGCGGTGTGGGGTGGAAATTTACATTGGCGCTGCAAAGTATGCAACGCATATTTTTACATCACTTCTGTTTGCCTTTCTCGCAGAGCCACAGCTCGGCGGCGAGGAGCAGTCAGCCGGGAAAAGGGCGCTTTAAACATTTAAATGTATTTATTTTTGTCGGAGCCAAAGGCAGCGCCGAGAGCCACAGGACGCTTGCCGGCATGAATATGCCAGTTAAGGTGCGGGCCAAAGGACGTTGTCGGAGGACGGAGGCAGGCTCGTCGATGGTGTGTCTGCCTCCGGTGCCTTTAATTATTATATTGATCGCTACTGGGGCGACCTGGTTAAGCTGGTAATCAAGTAAAGAACTTATGTATCTTAACACCATTGTGTTTGGTGTTCGAAAACACAAACTAAAATGCTTTAAAGAGCACTTAAATCGAATATTTTTATTACCTACCAAACCAAAGGATCCAATTAATAGGTATATATTTTCTGGAGTAAATAATCTCTCACAAAAAATGTAATATGTAAAATTATTATTTAAACTCAACTCCCAATAAGACCGAGATAGTTCGACTAAGAATTTATTTAAACATTCTAATATTGTCATCCTTATAAATCTTCTGAAGTTTGGTTAAGTCCTCGATATGTTTTTAGATGCACGCCTCACTAAATTTCGGCAGCTTTTCGACCTGGACTCCTATCATGTTTTGGATCTGATGGGAAGCATATATGGCGGTGCGGATGCAGTAGTCCAGAGGCATTTTTTGGACAAACATGGCCAGAAACCCGCCCATGAATGCATCGTTGCAGCCGTTGGCATCGACGATCTTGCTCTTGTCGACCTTCGGCACGGGGTACTCCAGGACGCGCTCGTTCTCCTGGAAGCAGAGCACCGGGCATGTGGCGTCCGTGATTATAATCAGACGCGGACGGTTGTTCGCCTTCGGCATGGACTGCATCCGGGGGCCGATCTCGAAGATGTTCTTCGTTTTCCAGTCACTGGACTCACTGTAGGCGACGGCCTCCTCCTTATTACAGATAATAATGTCCACGTGCTGCATGACCAGATTCAGAGACGCGCGCTGCATCTGCAGCACGAACACAGCGCTGAAATTGAGGATCATCATGCGATTGGTGTCGGAGGACAGTTTGGAAACGCGCTCTACGACGGACGGGCAAACGGCCAGGAAGAAGCCGGTGAAGTAGAAGTACTCTGCGCGGTCCAGGTAGCAGATGTTCTCCTCCTCCTCCATCCAATCATCGGTAAATAGAGAGGCGGCACCGAGGTTGGCCACCATCGAGCGGTTCAAGCCGTTGATAATTATGGCACAAGAACCTAATCAGAGAAAGAGGGAGCTGCTCATCTAAGAAGAAACGATATAGTAGCTTAACGCAGGTCGTACCTGTTGGTAACTCGTCCTTTATCTGGTATAGGGTCAACACTTTATCGGCCCTGGCCCTCTTGGCGATGCGTTCGCCCAGCTTATCGTTCCCAATAGCACCACTGAAGATTCCTCGGTGGGGGGTCTGGACGATCCACTGGAAGATCCTCATCGTATTCTGGCAGGCTCCGCCCGCCGAGTAGATTACGTTTTCCATGTTCATCAGTTCATCGAAGAGAGTGTCGTGCTTTTCCTCAGCTATGATAGCGGTGTTCGGGTTCAGGCCGAATTTCTCGAGGAGTACATTGTCGTCGACGATGCAGGTGATGTCCAGCAGGGGATTGCCGAAGCCTATCAGGATTCCCTCCGGCAGGTCCATCCTGGGTTGTTTCTGGCCTGAAAGTGGGCCCAAAGTTGCTAATATATCCGACGGACTTGAGTTTGGTGCAACGGGATCGGCTTTATGTTGTTGGTTAAAAATCGCAAAGGCCTTCCCCAAATTGATCCTGGAGCTACTTGGGTCCTAAGGATTAGGCTCAGCTCGTGCTCATGCTGCCTGACTTTCCACTGATTTTGACAGATTTAAAGGGAGTTGTGAGTGGAGGCGCAAAGCCGTCCCTCCCCATTCAGCTCGCCGAGCAGAGTCGAAATTTATTTCCCTTGGTTGCTTAAAGCGATAATTACCTGCATAAATCAATCACGACAATTAATATTGCTGTGGCCCAATTTAATGTGCTATTAATTACGTATCCATCTTGTCGCCGGCAGTATGTATAATTGCTGTGCAATTATGAAGGCGGGCTGCGCGCGGTGCGCGGATCTTTTATTTTCATTTTTCAGCCGGAGATGAATGAATTGAATGTAAGTGGGCTTGACAAGCCGGGGCGAGGGGTAGGTGAGTGCAGCCACCCAGAACGTGAATGTCCTTCCTCCGCCAAAAAACACCATCAGCGGCAACAGGGTAGGGAAGAGCGGGAGAGCAGGACTGGGAAACAATGGCATTTGCAGTGCTTTGCACAAGTTGCCTGGCATAAATTTTAATTTTTATGCAACACAAAAGCTGCAGCAGCCCGAGCTTTCGACGCGCGTTGGAGCTACACGAAGTCCCAGGCCAGAAAATGTGGAACGAATGCGGGAGACCCTATATAGAGGCCCTTTACATTTTTGGGTTTACATGCAGTCAAAACACCTGTGAGCATTATTTCACGTCTAGACATTCAATCTTAATAATAAGGAGGTTAATAAGGAATTTTATTAGATAATTCTAGCTAATATAATTGAATACATCTTACATACCCCAAATGGTTATTAGGTTAGCTACTTATTGCTATCAATTTTCGCAGCCATGAAAACGGCGAGAAGCCGTCAATCCTCCGTGATAGCACTGAGTAATTTTCAAAATAAATTGTGTAGTGAAAATGTGTTTTTAATTTCCCTTTCAGGGGGATCGTGTACGACGTGGCATACTCTGCAGAGAGGGGCTCGTTGTCGTTTATCGCTCGCGAGCCCCGCAAAGTACGCAAGCGGTTTTTCACTTTGCTGCTGCTGTTGTTATTTTTGTTGGTGGCACACAGTACGCTGTTCTGTGTAGGGGTAGTAGTAGTGGCAGTTGTGTTGTTCCTGCCGTTTTTGTTCCTCGGGTAAGTACTTACTTATGTGCCAGGGCATTATTCTTGGCTATATTCCTTTGCTAAACCGCTGCCGCTTTTTCCCAGCAGAAGCGAGGAGCATCAACGGCAGAAGCTATGGCGGATGGGATGAAGATGCCAGGCGAAGGCGGCGGCGGAGGCGGAGGGAGACTCCTGAATGGTGAAAGTGGAGAGCAGAGGGGAAACCGCAGCGGTGACGTGGGAATGCAGCTGCATAATGTGGCATGCGGTTTGCATTAAAAATGATATTGCAACACGAGCCGCACATCTGCAGCTGTGTGCCGTTAGGTGCCGCCTGCAGTCACTGACAGCCGCATGGCAATTATAATCCACACACACTCACTAGCTCACACTCCGTGCCACACGCACACCCCTGCCCGGCTTAAGGCTGCACTGGGGGAAAAAATTGACCTTAGTATGTAAGAGGAAATGATACTCCTTAGACAAAGTTTTATTTAAATTGGGATTAAAAACAAAAACTAAACAAATAGACATGTTTATAGTTAGAGTTCTGAGAGTAGGAAAAATTCGAATGTACCAATTAGGCCTTTTTTTCTGTGCCTCAACTGGCAAGTGCGAGGGAATCTGGAGCTGGGCCATGTAAGCAGCAGCTGCCAGTGACACACACATCAACATGACACCCTGTCGCCCTGACAAAGCTTAGCTCAGAGTCGAGAATGGGATCTGGATCTGGGAGACTGGAGGGAGTTGGTGCCACAAGCCCACACCACACCGCACCCACATCCACTCCCCGTATCAACTTCCACACATCCAGGCACATTCACACGCTCGACATGTTGCTTTTTGGGGATGAGCCGGAGGCAGGATGTCCGCTTCCTTTTTCGCCGCTTCTCACGTTGTTATCTAACAAGCTTTTTATGTGATTACCTTTTGCCTCCTGTTAGTTTTACTATAATTTGGCCTTTTGCGCTTAACGAGATTGTTGTAAGGTGCTGCCAGCCAGTCAGCCGAGAATAAGGAAAACGACACACCGCGCCGGCTGAAATGGGCTCTGACCGGGTCCTGCACACAGGACCCTCGACGCCATTGTAGTGCATTGTACTGTTGTTTCCTTGCCTTCCCGCTGCTTAGCCGCGAACAATGGCCCCAAGTTAGAGTAATGTAAAGGGCGGCAAGTCGTTGTGATTTACTATGTGTTGCCCAGTGATAATCCCCAGACAGTTACTCCGCTTCCGCAGCTCAGCAAACATTTATTTGGGTGATTCGTGAGGGATTCAGTAAAATTGAAACACAAAAGGGAGATGCGAGCTATCCTCGATCAGGTCACTATGCGCAGGACAAGCAGGATCGTCGCCGCGCAGAACAGCAGGATATTGGTCATCAACCGAAAGACTAAAAGAAAAGTACACATTACTTTGTTGCGACTGAGTAACTATTGGGCGAAAAAATTCGATTCTACATACTAGTAGACAGGAAATCAAAAAGCACTCAGGCCCAAGAAAATTACACATTGAATTCAATCTTTCGTTGGATAGTAAGAGATCATAAATTTGAAACTCCAGCGGTCTGTAAATCTCTAAATTTCCATTACTTACACAACCTAATTACATTTTTTTAAAGTTTATTAAACCTCAATTAATAATTTTTTACCTCGCAGCAGAGTGTTGCAAATATTCGGTATCGATATAGTGACAGAAGCGTCTTCCTATCGATACTTGCTTTAGTTTAGAACATTGTGACAGCAATGATGAAAAGATTGCAATGTAATGTATAATTCACAAAACAATGATTGTGAATATCTTATTTGAAATTTTTTTCCTAAAATAATAAACCTTTTCTTAACATCTTTAATAATATAATCTCTTTAAATGTAAAATGTAATGACATAGCAACCCAGTTAAGAGTTCCCGTTGGGGTTCTGTCCTGTCAAATAGTGTTGTCTCCTCCGTAAATGTCAAAACTTTTCAGTGTGATTTTCCTGCTTGAGAAACTGCTTCGTCATTCAAAAACTTGTAAAATTCCTTAAATTTGTTTCGTTTATCCAGCTGTGATCTTTGATACAACCATGTCGAACTACGCTCCGTTCATCAAGCCACAAGTGGAGTACAACGAGCATGGCTGGGGTCCGTGCGAGGTGCCTGAAATGGACGTGCCTTACCAGCCGTTCTGCAAGGGCGACCGCCTGGGCAAGATCTGCGATTGGACTGTTCCTCCGCAGGAGCGCAAGTTCGCCAACAAGTATGCCTCGTCCTTTGGCAACAGCGGCCAGTACGCTTACTTCCACGAGGACGACGACACCACCTTCCACCTGGTGGACACCACGGGTTCCCGTTCCCAGAAGCCCTACCAGCGCGGTCGCTTTCGCCCCAACATGCGCGGCAATGCTCGTGGGGGCAGGGGTCGCACGGGACGTGGCAGCGGTCCTGCGGGCATGGGCGGCGGATCGACGGCGGGTGGCGGCACCGGAAATAGCATGAAATACGGAAAGGGTCGTGACACGCGTCGCTTCCAGGGTCGCCGCTTTGGCCGGAACGCTCCCTCCAGACTTCGGGAGAGCTCGGTCGTTGTGCGCTCCGACTGGGTGTCCGCCGAGGAGCTCGACTTTTCACGCCTCCTCAAGCTGTCGCTGCCGAACGTCAAGGAGGGCCAGGACATCGTCACCTGCGGCTCCCTGGAGTACTATGACAAAATGTACGACCGGATCAACCTGCGCAACGAGCGGGCTCTGTTGAAGATGGACTGCATTGTGCACACGGTGTCCACCACTGATGATCCTGTGATCCGGCGCCTCTCGAGGACCATGGGCAACGTGTTTGCCACCGACGAGATTCTGGCCACCATCATGTGTTGCACACGCTCTATCTACTCCTGGGACGTGGTCATCGAGAAGCTGGGCACAAAGGTGTTTCTTGATAAGCGGGACAACGCCCGTTTTGATCTGTTGACGGTGAACGAGACCTCAATAGATCCGCCGATGGACGAGGAAGGCTCCATTAACTCGGCCCACAGCCTGGCCACGGAGGCTACGCTCATCAATCATAATTTCGGACAGCAAGTATGTTTCGATTCTTATTGAATCATTCATCTGTAAGATCTTTAATATTCTCTTGTTCAATTCAAGGTACTGCGCAGCGGCGATCAGGAGCCGCGCTTTAAACTGGACGAGCCGAATCCGTTCCAGGAGCCGGGTGTTCAGCTTGCCTCCGTGGGCTACCGTTACCGCCAGTGGGACTTGGGCAACGGGATCGTACTGGTCGCTCGCTGCAAGCACAACGGGGTGATCCAGGGACCAAACGGTGAGGTGCAGTTCCTCTCGATTAAGGCCCTTAACGAGTGGGACTCGAAGGCGGCCAACAGCGTGGAGTGGCGTCAGAAGCTGGACACACAGCGCGGCGCTGTTCTGGCCTCCGAGCTGCGGAACAACGCCTGCAAGCTGGCCCGCTGGACCGTTGAGGCGGTGCTGGCTGGGTCCGACCAGCTTAAGCTGGGCTACGTTTCCAGGGTGAGCCCGCGGGACCACCTCCGGCACGTGATCCTGGGCACTCAGCAGTTCAAGCCGCAGGAGTTTGCCACGCAGATAAACCTTAACATGGACAACGCCTGGGGCATCCTTCGCTGCCTGGTCGACCTGGTGATGAAGCAGCCGGACGGCAAGTACCTCATAATGAAGGACCCCAACAAGCCCATGGTCCGGTTGTATGACATTCCGGAGAACACCTTCGACTCTGACGAGGACGACGATGACGACTCCAGCGATACCGTCGCCAACTCCACGGACATCTAGGGAATGATTATTTTATTCATTCGACGATTCTTTCAGATAAACAAATAAATCTAACAGTTCGAATAAAAGGACCCGTTGACAGGCGACACATGCCCCACTGACGGACGCAACGCAAATGCAATTTAAATTGAGTTTTGACCGAAACCGTACAGATGTCGGGGGTGACTGCAGCGGAGTTATTTGTATTCGGTGATAACATGGCCACATCAATCACTGCGGTTCGAAGAAATACAATACGAGCGCCGGCTAAATATGTATGCATTGTGCTGAACATGACCCGCCATTACCGACTGACAATCGCAATAATTGAGGGGGGAGCTGCAGGATGGCGGGGAGGTGTTGTTTGACTGACAAACCTCAGGTTCAATAAATCACCGAATACGACATCAATCAATGCAAATTCTGCTGCCGGGCTGCTGAGCGTGCGACAATTTAAGCAAAATGTTTGCGTATTCAACGGCATTTAATTAAATTCATATAAATGCTTAAATTTCATATCCATTCATCCAGCCTTTTTTGTTATTCGCCAATTCAATTTGGGCAGTCACTGGGCGCAAGAGTGCAAAAATTATTCCCCAGCGGAAATGCAAATCGTTCAACTAAATTACCGAAATGTTTTACACATTTTTGCTTTTGTTTTGCCGCCGACCATTTTCTTTTTGTTCCACGCCAAATTGAATTTTGTGCTATTCAATTTGCATGGATAGGTTCGCCGGCAAGTGAGTGTAAATACAGAGTGTGTGAAAATATTTAGCGCTGTTTCGCCAATGAGAATAGTTGCAGATTATTTTTAATTCCAGCCTGCGGTGGGCTAAATTGATTGATGAAGTCTGGGTAATTTATAATTTATTTTACGAAGCCGTTTCGCTCGCACAGTTTGGCTCGCCCGTCAAGTATACGCATAGTTGGACAATGGCGCACTTGAACTTGCCAGTAAGCAGCAGTGAAACACCAAAGTGTTATTTAATTAAAACATTTGGATTGCTAAATCAACATGTAAGCGGGTAGGTGCACTCAGGGAAAAGGAATACAGTTGAAATGGTTCATAAAATCTGGCTGGATGCTAAACAATAAATTGATTATGACGAATATGAGATTTATTCTGGAGTTGAATAAAAATATCGTTTTTCAAGTATACTTTCTCTTAGAAATGCACAACTGTTTGAAATTATTCCCGTTCACAAATTTTGCGAGTGTGATGCGTAGTCAGGATGCAGGACCAACTTACGAAATGACTTTTGCGGAATGGTTTTTTAAAGCGTTTGCCGCAGAAAAGTTTGCTTTGGCTGGTTAGCTGCTCGAGTGGCTTCGGCTACCAGCTCCAGTCCCAGCTACCAGCTACCAGCTACCAGCTACCAACTACCGGCTTTAGCTGGCAGCTTTAGCTTCTGGCCAGGACTGGCAATGTGTGCGGCATTTCAAGGTCTGCGCTTGGCTAACCACGCCGTTGAAAGGCGTTTAACAAACTGGCAGTGGAGGGCAGGCAGCAACAACTCCGGGCCCAGCTCAAGTGGGGCCTTAGCGCAAAACTTTGTACATTTTATCGCATATGCAGGGCTGCGGGCCGTTCCAGGGGGTGTTGTTGCCGGTGGGGCACTGGCAGGCAGCTAGGTGAGGGGAGAACGGGGCAGGCATTTGCATATGCAACCACAAACACCGCCCGAGTGAAAAGTTAAGCGTTGAATGAGGGCGACAAATTGCAAATTAAACTCTTTTGCATTTTCCCAGCTCACTCACATGAGGAATAGTTGTAAATAAAAGTGCCACACCCGCGTCAACTTCTGGCCCCATCCACCCCCGTGGACCGTCCCCGAAAGCGACCCAGGACTAAATTCAATTTCATTTCAATTTGCCCGGCGCGCTGCCACGACGCAGCATGGGAAGCCGTCTGAGCCGCATTAGGAAACCAAATGCGACTTAAAGTTGCCGCCAAAGCACTTGGCCCCCGGCTCTCCGGCCGTTTAAGCAGCGAGTTTGCCATCTTTGGACATTAGTCGGGATCGGAGGGGGCATTTCTGAATTCGGATTTCGGAGCAGGCCGGGCGGAGCGGAGTGAAGAGTTTAGGAATGTTTGTAAGCCAAAAGTTTGGTGTTCCTTTGGCCGGCTCAGATTTCGCCTTTGCCTCTTGGCATATTTAATTTGCCGACTTGTGTCAGTTTTTCTTTTCTTTTCCCCATTCGGGGATCCTGTCAATTTTGTGACATTTGCTTTGGGCACCGTTCACCGTTAACTTTTCAAATGCAGCTCATTTAAATATCATTTGTCAGGCAAAAGTTTGCCACGAGTCAGTTAATCGAGGATGAAGCTCCTCGGGGCCAGCATCCCAGCCAAGGGTTGGCTGCAGTTGAAAGAAATTTACGAAATCAGTTGGATAAATCTCTCAAAGAACCCAAAACAATGTCTCAAATAGTAGGTTCAAGTGATTGAAAAATCGTTCGCTTTTAAATATGTAAATTACGAGAAACCTCATACAATTTTGTTATCTTTTTAAGCAGGCTACATAAATCTCGGTTTTGAGGGGACTTCAACGAATAAGAAATCATAAAATACCTATATTCAAAGTGGTGACCTAATTATATAATTTTTCTGCTTATGTTGTTATGTTTTTGAAACTTATTAAAATTTATTTGCTTTGAGGAATAATTTTTTATATTATAATAAATTATATATATATATATATACTTGAAAACTTTCCCTGTTCTTACTTTATTTCTTTAAGCGTGTAATTTAGTGTATCCCCAAAAATAATGTATTTAAATTAGCCTTTTTCCATTTGACTCGCACGACCAGACACAGACAAACCCACCTGGTTGATGCCACCAAAATGAAACTTGTTATCAAAGCCACCGCACCTCCATCAAACACAAGAGCCGCAACAACGACGAAAACAAATTCCACTGCCACCTAACAAATCTTCAACAATAGTGATAATTTTTTGCGCCATAAGTTTTGTGCAAACATTTTGACAACGTTATTTTTTTCTCGGCATTTTAAGCTGAAACTTTTTCGGCGGCGGGAAGGAGAATAATGTCTAAAATTATGCAGATGCAATGGGTGGGAGTGCCACGAGACCACGGCAATGGGTCCATAATTTGATGAAATGAATTGGTTGCAGCCGCAGTGCCAGCTGCTGCGAGCTACCACCGGGATAGCTGACAAGCCTCCCGACGATTGCACGAAAACTTCTCGGATCCCGCAGAATTATCACCCCACCAGGACCCGGCCGGAAATCATTTTTCCTCTTCCGGTCAGGCGGAGGTTTCAGTTCAGGGCTCAGTTCCCGATGACGCCGCAGGAAGAGGGAATATTTTTCACGTCTCTCTTGGTGCTCCTCCACTCCAGACCGTCTGCGACTGCGGAGCAACTTCTGTTTTACACATTTCTAATTCGTTTCCTGGGAAAAGTCTGGTTGGCTTGCTGGGAGGGCTTAGGGTTACAAATCTCGAATGAAATTCATTGAATACTTGTCAAAAATATTCCAGTAGCCGGCGTAATTGGATTCTTTTATGCCGTTGTCATCCCAGCTGGGCACATGTGTACTTTTGCACTTTTGAATATTTCTGCGGAGACTTTGGTTTCGCATTGAGTATGATGTACTTGGCTTAAAATAGTGTCAAGCATAGAAAATTCCAGCAGAACAACAGAATCTTTCCTATTTATTATTTAACAGAGAAATTTCACGGCTAGATATTATGGCGATTAATACTGGCTTAAGGAGATACCCAGCTATATTTCCCTGACGCCATGCAACCCAACAGGAGCATCAACTATACCCTGAACATATCCCAGGAATTCAAAGGGATTTCTTGATTCAAACCAAAGTTTTATCAGCGATGGCTGCGTTCAATAAAGCCCCATTTGGTGGATTTTCGTTATGCAAATCACTGGGAAGATCAAAAGCGAGACACGATCTCGAGATGTGATTATTCCGGACAGGTCTCACTTTAAATGGGAAACACAATACCGAGCAGAGAGCGGAGGAAACTCTGATGTGGCTTAACTTTGGCTCCGAAAAGTGGGGGAAAAGTAAATCAACAAGTTGGATAAACTTGGCTGTCAGACACCGATGGAATATTTTAAGCACGACGAGCTCTTAACTGCTTTAAGTTTTCAACATAAATATCAAGTATACGCACACGATACCCGCAGCCACCGTGCCACAGCGCCCCACTGCCCCACACACGCACACGCACATGCACACGCACACGCACACGGCACAAGGAATAAGAATAAGGTGGGAGCGGTTGTGGAAACCCAAATCCAGCAGTCGGGGGAAAAAACATAAGAATGAAAACAAACGAAACAGACAACAAAGTTGGTTTACTTTCGAGGTCGTTTCGGTTCTTTTGTACATTTCGCCACAAGCATGAAAATCGATTACCTGTTTGAAATGGAAAATATCGTACATATAGATTTATCTTTGAGTGGGTAAGCTGATTGTCTGGGGGCAGACTTTGCATAAGCGAATTGTAAATACGACAAGGGGCGGAAGGCACTGAAATTATGCCGCATGCGTTCTCCGTTTTCTAATTTCGGCATCGATCCTCGATGCCAGAGACGCTGATTCCTCTTTCTCGTCGAGTGGCAATTTGCAACGAATTTGCAAAATTGCTCCTGCAGCAAGCTGGAAGGAAGGCGATGGCTCTTGTGTCCATTTGCTCGCCTGCTTTGTTTCTTATTTTATTTGCAACAAATTGGGTTCTATCATCCTCCTCAGCCACCACTGTCGATGCCGAGGGACAGCTGATGCATCCGTGATGATGATGATGACAACTACGTACGCCCTGTCGTGCGGGCTGCCCGAGTTTCGCACAAAATTAAATTCCTTTTTGCCCTCTCCAGCAAACTGGCATTGTTGGATGGCCATCATCGAAATTTTCATCACTCACCCCCCAACGTCCGACGATGTCCAAACAAAGAGCAAGCCGGACCAGGATGCTGGCCGGCATGTGCTGCTGGCCCTTGGCTCGGTTGCACATACTCAATCACAATCTGAGTGCGGTGGCAAGTGGCAAGAAAAAGATCAAGTGCCACACTTGTTGGCGTCTCCAAGAGGGGAATGATTATTCGGATGGGGTTTTCCCAGGGTCGGACATTTTTCGGATGCCGCTTGCTTCTGCAACCCCAACGAACTGACTTCCATATGGAATATTTAAGAGTGTAGGAGAGAGGGAGGCGCAATTAGAGCCGCTTTATTGTGCAACTAAATGATCTCATTGAATAAATTAAATGTATAATTAAGCCGGAAATTGAATTAATCGAGTAACAAGCGCAAATTAAAATCTATTTATGCAAATTTCGAACGAAACTGAAAGTAAACATGTCAAACTTTCTGCAATAACTCATACCCAATTAACCATTAAAGTGGCTCATAAATTGCTACATTGGACTTGGATGCCAAACAAAATGTAAACAGAAACATTTCGATAAGGATCTTTGGCATCCTTGGGAGGCTGCAGTGGAAGATAATCAAGTTGTCTGATTAGGAGGGCAAATAACAGAAATATAAAATATTATAATAAACGGAAGGAACTGAGTTATTGACCGTTGTAAAGTTTCTGCTGGGTCGCCGTATCTCGCCCCTCAGAGCCATAAAATATATCTCATGTTCTGACTGCCATCTCACTAATATATCATATTTAATGTGTCTGACTTTCACGTTGTTTGTTCCTTGTGGTTTTTTCGGTAGCTGCATTTTTAGTTTCGTTGTCGGCGTGTACTTTTTTGGAGCTCGGTCCTTTATGCGCCACTTACTTCCGTACTTTAATGTGGCTCCATAAACTCTCCTTTACGACGGCTCCCCGCACCCGAAAACAAAATGTTTTTCATGTCTCTGGCTCCAATTTTTTCGGACCGCCTTTAACGTCTGCGGAGTGTGTATTTGTGTGTCGAGTATGGTAGGCCTTTAATGAGTTTATTTGAGTTAAATTTTATGTGGTTAAGCGCATTACGAGTGAACGAACCACGAATGAGGTCAACTCCCTCTTCGCACTTGGGCGCCTTTCTCGGGAAACTGTGGATTCGTCACTTGGCACACATTCACTTCAAGATGTTCCATTCCCGTAAGCCGGAGCCAACAGCAAATTAACAGCATTTCCTGCTAATCAGTGCCAGTTCCAGGTCCCGGGACTCGGGACCCTGTCACCAGAATTGAACATGACATTTGCCTAATTTGAATTTAAATACCTTCCGCAACAATGGTGTGCAGGAAAAAGTGTATAAATCTGGCACACGGGCAGCAGGTCACAGCAGGACGAAGGACGAAAATCAAGAGAAAATAGCCAAACGACAAGTCGGCAGCGGGAGGGAGAGGTTGGCGGCACTCTGTTGTGGCGCCTATCACCTGGTGGCTTACTAAATAAGAAATTATTATGAGCATGCAGTTGCCACAGCAGTCGTTGTCGTAACCACACAGACACACAGGGACCCCCTCTCCCACACAGCCTTCCCACACCGCCACTGATGTTGTTTAACTTCCGCTAAGCACACACACAGAGGCGCGGACGAACAGGAAACGCGCACACACACGCACGGGCACTCGCGTCATGTTGGTCAACTTTCATAAACAGCCAAAAAGAGGAGCATGTGACTTTCTTGAGGGTAGACTTTCGAATGACTCTTAGCCAAGTCAATAAAGATGACAAGGACCTAGATAAACTAGATAAAGAATTCCAGAATGCTTTAAAATAAAGGCGTAAGCTTACCATTTCATTTGTGTACCCTAACAAAGTATCTTTTATTATCAGTTTTCTGTATTATTTCCCATAAATCAAAACATTGAATGATATGCATTGTAATACAGAAAACAGTACATTTTGAGACAATGAAACCTGCCCTGAAGCCCGACCCAGCCACTAATAATGTTGCTATTGCGCTTAGCTGAGCAGAACTCTGATGAACAAATCAGTTGGTATTCAAACTAAGCTACTCCTCCTCGTTTCGTACCCTGGGCATTGCTCATACCCAAAAAAGAAATCCGTGTGCCAAAACACGAAAAGGGAAGCTGACCGCTCGCTCCATATGGCCGCCTGTATGTCTGTGTGTGCTCGGCCTGCCACGCCCCGTGGGGCCCCTGTTTGTGTTATTTAATGTATCCTGGATTTATTGTGCTGTTTCCTTGTAGCCCGCTGCCGTGCATTAAATGTACATAAACTTTTTCTGGCCAGGCCTCTGTTTTGCTGTGTTCACTTTTTGCCGAGGCTGCTGCAGCTTGTCGGGGGTCTGGGCTGACTTCCGCTTGGTCTTGAAACCTGCTACAAAAACGAGCAAATAAGCTGTGCACATGTGCATGTCCTCGGGCTGCATTTTTGCAATTTACAGCAGGAAAAAGACGTCGCCCATCGCTGACATTATTATGCGGCGACGCCGAGCAGCGGCGACTTCTGCCCTTTGGCCATCGTGTCGTGTGCGTTTCCGTTTCCAGTCTGCAGAGCTCGCCCCCAAAGCCATCCCCATGTTGCAGTATTCTCCGCCTGCAGCCGCCTCCTAGAAGTGACACAAAGAGCCTCAAACTTTGGCCCCATTGCCCCGGCCACCCTCGCCGAGTGCATCTGTGTCTGATTGTGTTTTGTAATACAAAACTTTTTACACAGCCAAACAATGCAAACAGGCGAGGTCCTGGGGACCGGAAAATTCAGATCGGGCCATGGCAGCGGCTGTGTCACACGGGGCGGATGATTGCTCATGTTCCCCAGCACACTTGTTTCGCATTTACAAAGTAATAAACAAGCGGTCGCAGCCATTGCAAGTCCGTTTTCCCAGGCAGCTTATGAATTGAATTTCTGTCCGCGAAATCGAAATCAACGGCCAACTATTCGACTGTTTTTATTGCAGTTTCAATTGCCAGCCAAAGAGGGTGCCGCCCCGTGCCATTTAAGGGGTGCACAGTGGGTGGCTGGGCGATGCGATTAAGGGAATCGTTCCATCGCATAAGCGACCACATTACACGCTGCATTGAGGGCCGGCTAAATGACCGCAATGAAACACACACCTACCCGAAGGGGGGCTTCCAAGTACGTCCGCGTAGCCCCCTCTCCAATCAGCCCCTGCATTCCCATCCCCTGCCCCGTGCCATGCTCGGCTTGGCAACATTCAGAGCAATTTGTGTGCGAGCATGTGTGAGTGAGTCGAAGTCTGCACGAAAGCAAAGTTTACTTTCGCTTTAAGTAGTCGGGGGCAGCAGGGGCGCAACCAGGGGGATGTCGGACGGGGGGCACTGAGCGCTGAGCGCCGAGCAGCATGCCATGGCATCTCGACAAAGGCATCCCAAATGCACACACAGGCATCCAAGTGCAAGTGCACCCACCCACATTCCGAGTGGGGGAACACTGGTCCGGCGAGCGATGCCATATGAAATACCAAGATATACTTCAAACTTGGGGTAATCCTATTGTAAATGTTTTCAAAGTATATAAAAAAGTGTAAATGCAATTAAGTGAGTTTACATATTCGTTTTATTTTGTTTGGTTGCAAGAAAAGTAGAGCGTCAGAAAAAAAGACTAATCAAATTAATTACAGTCTCTGTTTGATCTATTTTTTTTGTTATGCAATTCATAAACTATGAAACATTAAATAAACATTAGTTCTACAAAATATAATATTTAAATCTGTACGTAAGGATCAAGCAAAATATTCAATATATATGTATATTAATGAGTTCCACTGTGCACAAACCGGATACTGCGCGCTTGATGGGCACTCCAACTGTTTGCATTATGCGGCACGGAGCTTCCCGTCCAGCGGCAGCAGCCAGGACCAGAAGCTGGTGCAGGAGTAGGAGCAGTAGCAGTGGCAGGAGCAGCCATCAGGAGCGGCATCAGTCGCAGCTGAGCCGCCTTAACAGTGGCTCAATCATCAGCTGGCCCTCTGGCAAACACAAGCAAATTGAGCTGGTCACCCGGCGCCACCCAGCGGAAACTAGGCACCACCCAGCAACCAGTTCACCACCCCCTGAGCCATCAGTTATCGGCCCTGCTATCCGCTACCGCATTGTGTGTGTGTGTGTGTGTGTGTGTGCGGCTGTCAATACTGGCAATGAGTGAAATGGAATTTGTCTTGCTTGCTGCTGACGGCTTCGAGTGGCGCTTGGCAATTTGTTGCATTTGACCTCAGACCGCAGTCCTCCAGCTAGATTCGGATCGCTTTTCGCCCTTATCCTGCTCCCAGCTCCCTGCTCGCTGCCATCCATTGTTGGGTTAATAGTTTCAAATCACTTTTGGATCGACTCGAATTTCGGGGAGCCAAGGATAACGCATTGGTCCGAATGGAAACTGATGGTACTTTCAAGCTGAATACAAATCTGTGCCTAAAAATGTAACGTTATCATTTGAGAGGCTATGGCCTGATAAATGCGTTCGTTTAAGTAAATTAAAGTAAAACGTAAATAAGCAATTTAGAAATTAAAATTTAAACACGAAAGTAGCACTCAAAAAGGAGTCAAGTCTTCGCTTACATCATCGAGGACTCCCTGCACCGGCGGCCGTAATTAGAGGTAACAAATTATGTGATGTATATTTATAACTGCTATTTTAACATATTTTAAACTTTGTGGTGTGCCTGTAGCTCTGCGGTTTCCACTCGAACTATGTCGAAGCACTGTTATGCTGAATAAATTTGAACCCTTTCCCTGTTGGACCGGAGTGAGTAATTAAGTTTATTTGGCTGATACACGCGCACATGTAATTCCGGCTGGATTCTAATTTAGCAGTTTGATTAGTTTAGCCGGGAATGTGGCCCCATCACAGGGGATGATGAATAATTTCCCGGGATCCAGACTTCCTTTACAAGTCCACATAAATATTTTCATTTTACTTGTGCAGGCGGTTCGACCGGCTGAATTTATGCGGCTTTATTGAAAAGATCACATCAGTTTCGGAGACCCATTTGTCCAGTTGGGGAGGATGCCGTCAGAACTTGACATTGATGCGCATATCAAATCAGGGAAGTGTAAACAAAGAGCCGAAATGCACGACTTTGCGTCGATTCATTTGCATTTATTACAGCTTTCGTTTTCAGTTTTTCGTTGGCCGAATGTGTGTGTGGAAAAGGTAGAAAAAGACAGTCGCAGACCAAACCGGAATCGCTCGCTGAATTATTCATATTTCTGCAATGGCCAAAGTTTCTAGGGAACACAGGGGGAGGAGGACTCTCGGCAAATCAGCTTAGCAAATGAAAAATCGAAATTGGGCCAGGGCAGCAAAAGTTGCACTCATTTGTAACAATTTATTTGATTTCTAGCGGAGCAATTCCCTCAGCCGGCGCCCATTTGTTGGCCTTTTTCCCAGACCCGGACTCTGCCTTTGCCTTTGCCTGTGCCTCTTGAGCTCGAAATGCTCAATGCAAAAGCGTTTTTTATTCAATTTTCTGCTCACGTAATATTGACAAATTATTAGCGGGGATTTTTGATAGCAGTTGGGGTCACGGGGCGGGCGGAAACAGCTGGCAAGGCGATGGGAAAATTTTTTATTGTTCCCTCGGACGAAAGGTGCAGCTGGCAGAGGATTTCCAGGAGCCCACAATGACTTTGTTTTGCATTTTTTATTGGGATCCAACCGATACGGGAAAAAAGATGGAAAAGCGGAACGAGAGGCATTTTGAAATTGATTATTCCTACGCAGCCACATCCCCCAAATGAGATTTGGCTGCCTTCTCATCTGTGCGAATCCCGCAGCCCCAAGCAAACAAATTGTTGCACAAATATTTGCTATTAATTTCTATAGACAACATTTTGTGCCCCCCAAATGAGCAGTCTACAGCATTCAAGGCGGGGCACATGCTACGGGATGGGGAGCTTGCCGGGCCTTTTATTGAAATACCGATGAAATTTTAATGTATTAATTGACATAAATTAGGCTCGGCTATCACCGTTTAGTCAGGCCATTTGGCAATAAGCCACCTCAGCGCGTTTTATTGCCTCCTGAAGGGAGGCAACTCTTTGAAGGAACTCCTTCAGCTGTTAAGGGTTTACAGGACATTTAACAGAGTCCTTACAGCGAGCAAGAGAACTGCTCTCATGGCGGCGCCTGCGTCGTTACTCCTGTTACCCGAATTAAGTCCCGCTCTTTGTGATTCACGTAGGTCCCGGCTGTTCTCTTTCCTCGGCAAACGTGGCAGGAGGCCTAGAATGGCATCTGATATTGGCCTGTTGACATATATTTTCTAATTGGCATTTCCGCGGCACTCGACGCGTGTTCGCACACCTTTAGATAGCTCCCTCACCTGCCGCTATCGTGGGGAGAGCGCGAGAGCTTTAACTAATAGTCGGCTCGATAAACGGTAGGGGGGAGGACATCATCTGAATTCCCTAATTTTATACGGACACACTTAATCATTTTATAAGATATTTATACGTATATATTAGCTCAAAATAAATGTTTGTTTACTTTCTATTTATATTTCTTCATAAAAAAGTCCTAATTTAAATGCCACCCATATATCCTTAAACTAATTTGAAACCAGTCCGAAACTATGCTCCCAATAAGTTGCCAGAGTTTCAGGCGCACAAGTTGAATAAGCATTCGAAATACTTATTAAATTTGGGTCAACTATTCAGGATCCTTTCCCCTGTTGGCCATCAAAAGCCGCAGAATGTGAAATGTGATGGAAATCTTTTATCGGGCCATCAAGCGGACAAAGCGGAAATGAGGAAAATTAGCGAGTCAAGTATTTCGATCGGGACACGTGCCAAGTTCTTGGACCCAGTCCCAGTGTTTTGGCTTTCTAGTTTCGATTGAACGCACACGGTCGGGCATGGCATACATGCCATATGGCCTAATGCACCCACACAGACGCACATCGTAAATCTTTGTGCATTAACAACAAAAGGGTCGCCAAAGGTTTGGGCAAGGGCTGTAGCCAATATTCTAATTAACTCATGCATAAACGAATAATAACAAACAAAAGTGCTATAAATTTCCACTTGACTTGATTGATGGCCTCGAAATTGTATATACGTGTAGCACATACACACAGACATACCCTAACGAATTCGTTGGCACGTTGGTGTGCGGATGTGAGTGTGCCGAGATTTGACCTTTTCACATTTGACATTTCCGCGGGCCTCCGTCTAGATCACGGTTAATGGAAAACTTTAATTCACATTAATATTCGGTCAATAAATTTTCCCAGCCTTTTTATGTGCCGTCTTGTTTGTTTACTTTGCTCTTGTGTGGAAACTCAATTATGTATCAAAGGCAAATAAAATGATATAGTTGCCTAACATTAATTAATAATTTAAATTCCGCTTTGACATTGTGCCTGATGGGGAAAAACATAGCTCCAAATGAATTATTGTGGTTATATTAAATTAACAATGAGTAAATTCTGTGAAAAGCCAATGACAGGAAAAAAGAACATCAAACTGATTAAAAATAAAATGATTGAGTTATTAAAGATCTAACATCCATTTAGAATGTGACATTATTTCACATTCATTTAATTTTCGATTAATTTAAGATAAGAAAATTAATGCCCCTTTGAATTTGTAAAATAGCATTAGTTTAGATCATCTGATTTGTCCCATTATCTAAATAAGATGGCTCAGACTTCCTAAACGCTCCTTTACCCCAAAAGAGTATCCAAAAACGTTTGACCTAAGCACCGGGCAATTTTCAAACAGGTAAGAAAAGTCTCTCGGCCTTCGGTCAACACGTTCTACGTTGTCTGGGCACTAAATCACAATTTATGTTGTTCTCACGTAATGCCCATTAGAGGGACATCAAAAAATTATTACTATGGCATTTTATTTACGATTATTTGATCAAATATGGGCCAGCGACAATGAGGCTGACGGCGCTGGCTACCATGTCTGAATGCCATTTGCGGCTGCCTTCCCACGGTAGTCCGCCCACTCGTCCAAGTGGGCGTAAGATGTTATGTGTTAAGGGTCATAAAGTTAATGCAAGCCAAACACTAGCAACAAGAGCAAATAGCAAACAAAACGGAAAAAGGACCCAGGATGCGAGGCTGTCTGGCTGGCGTGGCACGTTCCCAAGGTGGCCAGCAAATGCAAAATTGAGGAGAATCCAAATGGCATATGCAATCAAGATTCTTGACTTCAGTTCTGGGCTTGAGTGCTGGCAACAGTATGGTCGGCCAAAGGAGAAAATGTCTATTTAAGAAGACCCTCACTATTAATTTAACTATATATTGATATCAGTTTTGATTTCCATAAACGAAATGAAATGAGCAATTTAGAAGGCGAGTCTCGATATTTGCTCACGCAGAACAAACTCAACTTGGTGATAGAGATGCTTCAGATCTGTAAGACATAATTTGTGCCAGACCCGAGCCAGGCGAACCCCAGCCAGGACTCGCTGAGGCATCAGGTGTGTGCGTTAGGCTGCTGCAGAATGTAAACACGTTTTAATTAAAATACTAAGACAACAATAAGAGCTGGGGCTCAGTCGGGCCGGCAAGGATGTCAAAGTCGGCAGCTGGCCAGGAGCAGTTTAAATGAATTTGCGGTGGCCAGCTGCAGGCGGCAGGCTGCAGTCCGGGGGTTCGGTTTCCGAACCTGGAACAAATCTAATCGCATTCAACGAATGGCTTTCCCAAGGATTTTGTTTGCATGTGCAGGACATAAACAACCGAAAGCGGTTTGGGATCGGGGCACTGAAACACACTGAGAACCAATGCAGGTGCTGAATTAAAATGAAAGTTTTTAATAAATATATTTTAAAAAGTATTACTATTTGTTTGTGTCAACAGTTGACTTGTCTTTTTTTATATACTTTCACCAAATACTTAAGCAAGTTCATACTATCCAGAATAACTATTGTTCTAAGTCTGCATAATTTTTAAGTGTCTTAAATATGTCTTATTATAATTATTATTGTTGGTATATATATTTCCCTGAGTGCACGTCCCTACATGTGCGTTACGTGTACGCTAGAGGGGGCCCAGGAAGTAAGTCAGTTGTGTGTTAGGGACTTAGAACTGAGTTCCTGCCGGACAAGTGCCTAATGGCTGCGGCTAATGAATGATGACAGCATTTAATGTCTCTCGCACTACTTGCTTGACCGGCATCATTAATAACCCGCCCGACTAACAAACCCGGCAGCCCCAACAGCGGCAGCACCTTGGCCAATAAAATCAAATTAAAGCCACGAGCGGAGCGTTGAACCCACATTATAATTGGCGCACGAAGTAAGGGAGCAGCAGGAGGCGCCGTTCCACCCAGGAAGGGACGACCGATTTGTTGACCGCAGCCCATTAAAAACTGATGTCCATCTACATGTAACAGCTAGGCGTGCTAACAATGGACCCATCACCGATCCACCGCACGTCGCAGTGGTCAGCCATTTGAAATGTATCCTCGGATGCGCGGCTGTCGGCAGCTCAGCGGTCTCCATCCGCCCTCCGACATCCTGCGACTGTGAGCTTAGTCGGGGCGTATCCTTAATTACTCTTGGCTCGTCCGCTGCTAATTAATGATGCTTAAAAGCGGCGGGAGAGCCAGTTGCAGGGACAGAGTGCCGGATTGGCATTGTGCGTGCGGTGATGTGTGACCACCGCTGACTGCATTACTCATACGCACCGTTGCACAATTAACTCAGTTGACCGCCAGCTTGTGCGGGGAAGTTATTAAAGGAATTTCCCGAGTTACATGGAGTGTGAGTTGAATATCAACGGATTGGAGGTAATTAGACTTTATCAGTGAGGTGAGAAAACCCGCGCTTAAGTATTACTATCCACTTAGAATACATTCAGTGCGTAAACTAGGGTACACGGGCTAGAATCAGCTATCTCTGAGTTCAGCCCGACAGGGTTCCTTAATTCCTTTATTCTCTCCTCTTCCCACGCTCAAATTCGAAATTAAATTTGCTCTGTTTGCTCTCGTTACACAGAGCTTAAATGAGGTAATAAAAAATTAGCAAATGTTTAGTTTTGATATTTTATAATTGGCCTTTTAAATAGAAGCTCAAATTGTTTTGCTGACATTGGCTGTGACCCGGTAAAGTCCGGCAGACTCTCGTTGGCCGGTTGGTTGGGTGTTGGTGGAAATGTTGCCATTAGGGCCTCCGATATGTTGCGCTGATGTTGGCTTAGTTGCCGGGCTGGCCAAAGCCAAACGGCAAACATCGGTCGCGATGGCCTGGTCAAAAGCCCGGACGGGCAAACACGGAGCTGCAATCCACGCAGTGGAACCTCCCGGCCAACTGCGCCCTAAATGGCTTACCCGAAACGGGGGCGCTGCACAGAATATAATTGCAAACGTTCAAGTGGCAAATCGCCGACCGTTCCGTGATTATTATTATTTGTGGCCGTCGCATTAGAACTTCTGCAAATTGGTTTCGTTTTAGCAGCCGGCTCATATGCCAAGTATCGTGTTTTCACACACTGCATACCGCATGAATGCGATCTCCCTGGCCAGGGCAAATAATTATGCAGCCTGCTGGCCGAGTTCCAAAAAATGTTTCGCATAATTCATTTATGTACGGGCTTACAGAAATACTAGTACCGATAGCGGAGCGAAAACACCGAAAGATGTGCGCCATATGCGAGGGTCGCACATAGGTTCGCCCGCATAGATTTGCATTCGGAAATAGTTTGCCTCCGAGGTGAGGGCTGTGATTACAGGGGTTTATTGCATTGGTCACGGGATGCGAACTCGATTCGAGTTTGGGGACGTGCCTGCAAGCGGCTCAACTGTGGAGTTATGAATATATTTTCCTGCTTTCTGACAGCGGGCTTTTGTTACATATCCGAAAATTATTTGGAAGATTGTTTACTAAGTAAGCATTGTTTGATAAAATCTCAACTATTTGGCACTAGTAAATAAATTAAAAATTGTGCGACCTGATCCCACTCCGTCCCAACGTATATTTATCCATTGAGCTGAGATCCGATTTCCGGCTTAAGCGGACCCTTGCAGCTTTAAGACACTCGTACCTCCAGCAGTCACTGGGGCATTTCCCCCTGCTCCTGTCAGTGGCGGCGCCATCGACTTGGGCAATGTTCGAGTGCTCGAACATGTGCAATAAAATTGGGAATCTCTCGACTCGACAATTTTCCATTTAATGGCACACTCACTCCGCTGACAACGGTCTCGATTTTCCCGATTCTCTCGCTTTATCGAGTTTATTGTGGATAAATGCGCTGCGAAAAAATCAACAATAAATGCACGCAGATGCAATGTATTTAAACTGTATATATGCCCACAAGTGGATATATGTGTGTGTGTAACAGGCAGCTCTGATTATTTGGTAAACATGGCGAATTTACGTAGCCAGGACAACTGGACAGGAAAATGGCCATAGGAGCAGTGGAAATATGGAAGAAGCGCGGCTGAAATGATTTGTTTAAAAGATTCTGTTTCGCTCGATCCTCGGAAATCATTCGTACGTATTCATAAATTAAAAGAAAACAGGGAATTCATTAAAAAATTAAATAAGCGCTCTGCAAAATGAAATGCTTTCATTGAATTTGCAAAATATTTCAGCTTCTCATAATTAAAATTAATTAAATTAAAAAGCTTAAGTTTCGGCCTAGATTTTGGAAAGAACTCGCCCTTTTTCTTGAGTGTCTTCGTGTTTTTTGGGAAATAGTATACCCTTTTCAGTGGAACGGACATCGCATATATTTATTGTCCGCAATAATGAACATATACACACAGCTGATGCCCGAAGAGCCACCCGCACTCACTTGCGCATTTGTATGTAAATGTCGTTTCGTGTGGTATTTATTATACGTTTTATTTTTAATAGCACCGACAAAGACATATTACGGGTTGATTTAAAACAGATTGAACTCAGAGTCAGTGATGAAAGAATTATTTACAAATATTGGTATTTACTTATTAATGGTCGCAATCCATGTGTCTTAATTCGATTTATGAATTTACTTCTCAGCCTTTAAATAAAAATGGAACCGTAGTAGATAGTAGAATTGATTTTTCCTCCACAACAACATCTGTACGATACGACTTGTATATTTATGTGTAGCCATAAGTTTTAAGTGTCGGCAGCTGGACTGCTGTTCGGAGTATTTATGAAATCTGCAATATGTAAATCAATCAGATCTAAAAATTCTACAAATCTTCGTACTGTGCAGAGTGGGCAAAAAATCTAATGTAAGGGGAAGAACTATTTACATCTAGGAGTGATTTTTGGAAACAGAAAATGCGGCGGACTTGAAAGTATCATGACATTATGTTCGCGAAATTAAATGGCTTGCAGAAAACTCCCATGTTCAACCATATTACATTTCTTAGAAGGATTATTTTGGCTAAGCCCTCAAGTAGGTTCCTCGTTCATGTTTCCACTGCTGTTGCCAAAAATATTCTGGCTAACAAGATAAGGGAATCGGCAAGAGAAGTGAGAGCGGAATGGGCAAGGAATCTTCAAAGCCGAGCCAAAACGTTCACATAAAAATTTTGCAAATGAAATATGCACCACTGCAGCCATTCCAGAGCTTCAACGCGGACAACAAAAAATCATAAATAACAAAAATATATAGGTACACCAAACTATATTCCTTTTATTTACTTTTGGCCCTCAAAAAGTGAAAGTGGTCGTACATAACGTTTATAAACGTCAAGAGGGGTATGAAAAATAATAGGTATAGTGTTTTGCGACCAAATAATTCACATTAAATTTTATTTTAATACCTTGGCATTTTTAAGAAATCCTGTTAAGTCAATAATATTTCCAGTATTATACTTTTCAGATTATCAGAATCTCCCGAACAAAATAATTGTCTTTATCTTAGTTAGTGTCATTCCCTGGATTTGAGTCCCAAAACGGCTATAAAGATTTTTTGCAATTTAATACACAAACGATCGCCAGAGCAACGGCCCGCAGTGCAGGCAAAGGGTGCGGCTTCAGGAGTTAGATAATAGCCACTGACACAAGGGCTTTTTGGGGGAGTCGAGTTGGGAGGAGGATGCAGCTGGGACAGGAATGCTGATGCAGATGCGGATGGGGGTGTGGCAGTGGAGGTGGGGAGTTGGAGTCTACCTCAGACCCATGCCAAAAAAATCAGCTCGGCAGCCGTAATCAGTGCAGCCAATGCAAAAATTGTTCACGAAATGAAAACTAATCGATGGCAGAGCGCGGAACTGAGGCCACAGAAAGAAACGGGGGCGGTGGACGGTCTTGTTAGCCAAAGTGGGCGTGCCCAGCTTGATGGCCCCCGCCCCCTCTCTAGGTGTTTTACACGGTGGACGTGCATAAAATTGTGCGCAGCCCGGCGTACGTGGGAGGAGGCAGAAACGAACGCAGGAACGGAAGCTGAGCTGAAGCAGTCACGGGATTCCCATCACGTATCGCAATTTAAATTAACACTTTGATATTTTTAGCTAAACGTGTCGCGGTTTTCTGCGAGCCGCTCCCGGAGCGAGTGTCGGCATCCGCAGGACTTTTGCCGCCATATAACAGTGCATTTATTATTTTAATTAAGCGTTTAGCGGCGCACAGGCGGGACGTGTGAAATTCTCACCCATATTCGAGAGCCATAATCAGTCATTCATGAACTCTGCTTTTTTTCACAACCCATTTGGATGGGGAAAATTCATGTTTTGTCTGCTCGCGCGAATTGTTTCTCACACGAAAATCATAGCCGGGATATTCGATGCTCCCCTGCGAATTAGTTTCTATTGTCGGAACTCGGCGCTTTTGCAGCTGCACAAACAACAGCCTGACGAATAGGTGCAGTGAGGCCAAGGAATGCATAATTATGAACAAAGCTCTCATTTATTTTCGCGCTGAATTAATTAAAAGTTCACTTATGCACGGCATTTGCATAAAAATTACATTTTAATTGCGCTTCATTTGTGCAGAGTGCGCCGCGTCGCCTTCGTCTTCGTCTTTGCCTTTGCCTTTGCCTTCGTCATCGTCAGATCCTGCCTTCTGCTCGCCGTTATGAGAAATTCCCCCGCCGAGCGCGCAGGGGTGGCGCGAGGTGGACTTGGTGCCGGAACGCCGGAGAAGTGCACTCGAGACAGACAAGAACACTCGGAGACCCACTACAAAGCGCACTTGCCAGTCGTAATGAAAAAACACACTTTCCTGGAGAAAACTCCTCCGAAGAGGGGTTAAGGAAAGGTCTCGGGAGGGGGGGTTAACAAATAGAAATATTTATTAGGATCCCGAGATTTTTCTCATGCTGCGTTGTATGGTAATAACCGGAGCAGAAATTCAACTGATCTGCAGGAGTCCATTGCACCGTCAAGAAAGTTGATTAATAATAAAGTTAAAACACTAGAAAACACTACTGAAACTCTCAAGTATTTATTGAATTAAATTGGTAGAAGTAAACTAAACCACTCAGAGGAATAAATAATCTTTGAATTTAATTGAACTTACTCCCTGGGAAATAAGAGCTTGGCCTGATTGAAATCCCTGCGTCGAAAGGCATCCGAGCCACTTGCAACGGCTGCGCAAATGCTGTGTGACAGTAATTTTCAGTTCATCGCATTAAATGTGCCCCTATTAGCTTAACAAGTACCTGACAAATAAGTTAATTCCCATACGTAAACATCAGCGAACATTAACGCCTTGCCCCGCATCCTGCCCTGAAATACTGTGAGTACGGTGGAGGCCTCCTGCCGAGGGTGCGAAGAGCTCGCTCCGCAGTTAATGGAAAGCTGCCAGACAACACCCCGCCGGCGTTTCATCAACTTGGTCCAATGCACAGGGTAAACTCAAAAGAGAGCGACAGAGAGCTGGCGAAATAAGTTGGCCGAAATATTCTCAAGGTTTGGCTGGATTTGGCATGTCCCCTATAGCTTTTGTTGGTTTTCCATACCCGACAATGTGGTTGCAGGACTCCGAATTATAAAATATATTGTTAACTTTGATCTGTAACACTAAAGATAGGTAATTTTTGAAGTTCTTATTGGAAAAGTGTTATAATTGTAGTTAGTTTAAAGTTAAAAAACTAAATTAAATCAAAAAATATAATGCCCTTCTCTCAATGTGGCACATTCACCAAGAACGCAATGTAAATAAAAACACTTTATCCATGCACGAAAATGTAGGCAATACTTTTCACGAACAGTGTGCCGGGTATTTAAGGGTCGGGGCCTTTGAACAAAGCCGTTTTACTGGCTTGTTTTTTTGCTCATTTCCGAATACGGGCAACCTGAGGTTTGTTTTAATTTGCCGCCTCTCTATGATGCCGAGTTCCTTCTTGCCATCCCAGCCAGAGCCATTGTCTTACCGAGCGAAGCAAAACTTTTGCATTTTCTCATTTTCGGAAAATGTGCAAAGGGATTTGTTTTCATGTCTGCTCCTGGTAGCAGTACTCCTGCTGTTCCTGTTTCGGGTCTGGTCCTAGTCCTGTTCCACGTATTTGTGCGCTTATGTTGTTGCCTGATATGATTTCTGCCTTTGTCCCCCGGATGCGAACGCGTGTGTCGGGGCTCCTTTGAGATTATTTTTGCGATGTGGAGGGAGGCACAAAGGACAACAGGCGGGGACCCGAGCTCTGGCTGCAAATAAATAAAGCCAAATACATCTGTTTTGCCATAAATTGTATGAGCATCTGAGTGCGTGTGGGCGAGTACTTTTATGAACAAGTACCAGCCACGAAATGATATCTTGCCTTCGGTTTGTTGTGCCCCAAAGTTTTCCGTTTGCCTCTGCGGTTTCCCGGCGATAATCTCAAATTATCTTTTGTGTACTCAATACGGGGATTCAGTTCGGGGTCATCGCCGGGATTACCATAATGCCAAACTGTTTACTGGAGCAACATTTATAATTATACGCAGTTCTGTCCAAAACAAAGCTGTGCGCCTGTTTTTATTTTGCGGCGTTGGCTGTGTTTTTATTTCTAGAAGAAGAACTTTACTATTCCGATTTCAATGATAAATTCGGGCACACCCGTAATGAGTGTGTGTGTGTGGGCCAGGATATATGCTTCCAACTGCGTCCTTTGTTGTCGAACGTTTCCTTGGTAGCCTGCTGGCGGGGAGCATTTGCCTATTAGACCACGTCCTCGGCTTCCTGTGGCAAATTACATTGTTTTATTTGAATTACGATTTGTCGTGGCCAGAACAGGGTCCTGGCTCCTCCCCGCCCACCGGCGGCATGTCCTAGACATGAAAGCTGCTTTGGTATAATTTAATTTGTCCCACTCGGTGGGAAATGCGTGTTTATGTGATTGTCCTGGCTGCGAGGTCCCCTAATGGGCGAGCAAGAGCGGGGACACTTGGCATCGGCTTTCACCCTCACGAGATTATAGACTTTAATACGTTATTCGAATTGCATTATTCAGGCGTGCCAAAAGTCAGGGCATGTCAAGGCGCCCATTATAATTGAATAAATCAGAACTGCTCGTAAAAACTCCATCGCATTTTCGCCTCGTACGTGCCGCGCTCCCAAAAACAATTACCACCCGCGAGCTGCAAAAGTTGGCAATCCAGGAGCTCAGCTGGACGCCAGAATGCAGCTCCTGCGAACTTTGTTTTGCTCAGCTCCACTCTATCGGGCGGAACTCTTTACCGGCTCGTTTATTTTGTCCGCGGACATGCTAAAAAGGATCCGAGGACAGGACGAAAATCTCCGCCAGCCAGCGCTCTGTGCCACGCGGAATGCGGCGGCACGTGGCACATTCTTCGTGGCGCGAAACAAGTGTAAATACCGAGATGATGGCTTACTCGGATTTTTCGTGTCCAAGGTAATAAATGCAACGAAGTTGACATCCTTCTTCAGCAACCTTGCCGCAAGTTGCGGCATGGAAGTCTTTTATTCAGGAACCATCCACTCTTCATGCACGTCGCGGAAATTAAGTTGGATGACTTTTAAGTGTGAGGATCGACCTTTCTTTCTATGTAAAGGTTTACATTGAAGAATGAAAGTACTTTACATTTGCAATCTTATACTAGTTTTATTTTATAATACTTTAATTCCTGCCCGGCTAACCCATTTGATAAAAATCAAAAGCAATTTTGTAAGTCACAATAGAGATTGTAACAAAAAGTACATAATAAAACGTTTATTGCAATCTCCCCGTTGAAATATTGTCATAATAACATTATATTCACCCCGAAAACAGCACACTGCGTGCAAAAATAACCTTAGCCAAACCAAAAAATCTCCGCCTTATTATTGATCTACTGAGCAGTGCAAAAATGTCGGAAAAACTCAACAAAGTTTCCTCGACAATGACTAAAAAGTCGCAGTTCGCCAAAATAATCAAGTAAAAACCGAAAAGTGATGTGCGAGATCAGGGGCAGGCAGCAAGGTGGATTACGTGTGGAACTGGACTCTGGCAGGACATTAGCACTGCAGGAAAAATCGGATGCCAAGCAGGTGGCAAAAAAAAAAAGAAAAGGAAAAACTGGTGCGAAGCGACACTCACGTGTGCAAGTGTCTATCTTCTTTGTTGAAAGACATATGCTCGGCACTTAGGAGCTCGCACCTCCAGTGGCTAACTCCACCGAGACCACCCAGCGCACCCGACCCACCTGGCATCGTTTTTCCAGCTTTCGGGCAAAAGCAAACGCTTTTCCTGCATTAGTTTTTGCACAACTCACGGCGTTTTTGCAGCTCTCAGTTTTGCCGCTCCTTTTGGCCTTTTACACCAGCCTTCGAGCCAATTGCGCCGCACGTACGTGAATGGTTTTGTGGTAAATGTTTTTCAATTCCTTTTCGCGCGGAACTTTTCGGGCGGTTTAGTGCCGCCGCCGAAAAGTACACAAATTTAGCGTTTTATTTGCACCTGCTTCGTCCGCCTCTGAATGCGGTGCCAAGGTGTTTCCAAGTGTCGACAATTCGGCTGGGAAAGGCGGAAATAGAGCTTATTATGTGGCCCACTCCAGGAGCCAGTAGCTCTTCGGCCAAGTCAAAGGCGGTGGTCGTAGTCCGAGGCATTCACTTGCCCAGATTCGCTCATTTCGCAGTTCGCAGCTGGCTTTGAATCGAGATTGAATGGAATCGCAGGAAGTGCCATTGAATTTAGCCTCAATGGGGGACCTCGTTCACCACATACTCACAAGGGTCATTTTCATTTGTTCCCGGCGTTTCCAGCGTTTTGATTGGATGTGTGGCCCAAAACATTCTGGCTTCTATTTATGAGAGTGTGCGGGTAGAGGGAAAAACTCATTTAGATTTTCTGCTTTTAAGTCCCTAAAGCCATTTAGCTTTTAAACTAAGATTAATTGTTAAATGCCTTAATCAACTAAGTATAAAGGTAAAGTGGCTATGAGCTGCACTGCCAATTTTATTATGTTCTAATATTCTCTGTGTAAGCAACTCGATGGAAAATCATCAATAATTCTGTTTAAAATGAATCTAAGTTTAATAAAAATTCCATTTAATTAGAAGTATTCGATTACGGAGCAAGAGTCAAAATAATTGCTTGAATTCAAATAAGCAATTCCAAGCCAAAGGCAATGAGGCCAGCAAACCTAGAGGAGAATAGCAAACAGAAATGGTAAATGGTAAATAGTAAATAAAAGGATTGCGCATCAGTGCATTCAATAAAAAATAAATTGATTTCGAATGGAAAACGCTGGAGTGGCAACGAAGGAAGTGCACCAGGTGAGCTGCCACTGGAGTGTGCAAAATTATTTGGTGAGCTCTTTAAGAAGAGGGGAAGCAGCGTACCAATCCAAATACTGCTATCTGGAAACGCGTTCAAGGAATCCTTACCGAGCCGGAATATTCTTATGCTTTAATCCAGGCTAAGACATGTGAAGGCCAATCAGCTGGTTTTGGTCGCCTTAGGCCACAGAGAATAAATATTATTGCAAAACTAACCGCAGTTATTGCTCCCGGAGCCGAGCCAAAGGCTTGGCTAAACAATTCAAATTATGATGTGAACAATGCGGAAATGCAGCAATAAAGCTAGTTGTTCTACACATTTTTTGGTCGGTCAAACGAGCAATTCTGTTAAATTAAAACCTCAGCCTCAGAAACAGAGACAGGGTGTGGCCGGATGAGAAACATGTTGCCGGCCACCCGGCTGAGTGAAAAGTTCATAAATTCTATGCGTGCGTGCTGCTAAAAGTGTCTGAACTTCTGTCAGAGTCGCCACAAGGGAGGAGGGATCGGGCCCGAGTCGGTATAATTCCTCGTCCGAAAAGGACATGTGCAGAGTGCCCGCAGAGGGCTGAGTTGCGGCCTCCTTCGTTCGCCCGCAACTGTCACTCGGCGCTCAATGACACAACCGGGCTGCAGGATTGGCCCACAATGATATTTCAAATTTCAAAATTTCAGCAACAACAATGGCAATAACACCAGGAATGTCCACTTCGACGACTGTAATTGACATTTCTTTAAGCGTTCGCATGTTCACATCTAGAAAATATCCCAAACCAGAGACAAGACAAGAACTTCTGGTCCCCGTACCTCGTTCTCGGCCCAAGCTGTGCGAGTACGTGTCTGTAGATGGAACCGAATAAGTCCCGGAACACGTAGCCGAGCCGATGTCACCTTATCTGCAGCCGCTTATAAAGTGTATCTTCGGGAGCTGAAGATTGCCCTAATAAAGTGACCTCTGGTAATCCTAATTCAAAAGCCATGCTGCCAGGATCCCTTACCCAACATCAACCCCATAAAATCATAAAAATGAAGCCGGAGAGCGGAAGAAAGTAGTGAAGACGACCGGGGAACGGACCGAATCCAAATCGAAAAAGTTTCCGCTTAGGCCCGGCATTAAAAACTTGGCAGCTTGTTAAGCCCTGCTAGGGGGCAAGGGGCTGCGGGTTGTAGTTCGCAGTGCTGGGGCCAAATTAAATCCGCAAACTGTAGACAAAATGCAATAAAATAAATTGCAACAATATCCGCAAAAACCTAGGCGGAGAGCGGGGCTTAACAAAATAAAAGTTCCTTATAAATGATGCTGCTGTATTTGGAGTGAACATAATATAAATTTTCACCGAGCTGAGAAGGAGCCAAATGAAAGGTGACAGCTGGGATGTGGGGAAATGGGCTCCGGCAACGGCTACAGCTACGGCTATGGCTATGGCTAAACAATAGTTCAGCAAAAAATAAGTTGAAAACGAGTGAGAAAAACTTAAGTGCCCGTTAAATTTCCCAGCGGACTAATGATAAAAGTTACGCGACTCCAGCCGCACCTTCGGACCCCACGGTTTTCCGCCCATTTTCCTACCTTCCCGACATTGCGCTTCCCGGCATGTCGGATTTGTTTGCTCTTTAACCCTTTCCATTCGGAGCTTGTTCATTGTTTTTCTTTTTTTCTTTTTTTTTTGCCTTGGACAGCTTGCTTTTTTGTTGCTTTTCCTCCTTGGCTGGAGTAGCGGTAAATACATTGCGGCATTCAAGTTAATTTACCACAAGAAAGGAGCCAGCAAGGAGTCGCAGCGGAATGGCTGGAAAGCGAGAGGAGCGAGGGGAGCAGTCGAGAAAAGGGCTGAAAAAATGTAATGAAAATTATGTTGAACCAGGCCAAGGGATCGTAATTAGTTTACTGCCATTTAACTTGCTACATTAGTTGCAATTACGTAGTAAATATTGTTCATTTATTGTGTAATTCATTTGCGTTTTTTAAAATGTCTGCCAGGGATTTTGCCCCAGCGGAAAATATCATAGTGAAGCAGCAGCTTTCAGAAGTTCGTTAAAAATATAGGTAATAATGTTATATTACTTTCCATTTAAATCATAAGACATTGATATTTGGGCAGAGGGAGGGTTCAAATAAATTATAGGATTAATCTGCTTTAAACCATTAAACTAAATTTGTGCAAGAATTACCACAAATGTGACTTTGTGAGATTAAATTTCATGGCTAAACCAACATTCGATAAGCCTTTTACGCCCTTAAGCCCTAAGTAGATTTAACACTTCATGCTAAACGCTTTAAATGACACTGGAAGAGTCTTGAAAAAACATGCGAGTACTCCAAGTACTTTTCAGAATTTAATTGATGCAAATTGTTGTTCGGGATTCCATTTAAATATTTTACTTTCGTGGCTGTTGGCACCGACTGAGTGCGTGCGAGCGTGCGTTTCGATTTGTGTTTGTTATGTGCTTTGCATAATTTAACACTTTGCCTTAAAAACAATCAAATTGTCAAGTGTCAAAAGTTCGTGTCAGGCCGACCGGAGTTTCCCCGCTCATCTGGGCTCCGTTTGCGCTGCCATGTAAATGTAAATAAAAATGCATTAAAAATGTAGCTGTAATTTACACACTCACACTTTACCGGGGAGGTGAAACAGGAGCGACCGATGCGGCCAAAGGGATAACGGGGGCCACCGTAAGTGGGTGCTTGTGTGCAATATTTTGCATTTGCCTGCCAGTTTTTCCGGTTTGCTCTGACCACAAAGTGTTGGCCATTAACCGAGAGCGCACTCTGACCCACTCACAGGCCCGTTTATGCTTCGGAACTTTAATCGAAACTCGAAGAAGAAAGTGCAGGCATTGTGGGAAAGCATTTAAAACTGCCTTCTTCTGTTATTCAACAAAATAATAATACGTTTGAATTGTAATCCTGCAAGAATTTTAGTTCAATGGTCCACTTAAACCTTTTTAGTGGGGAATATAATAAAGCAAGAAGCAGAAAACAACTTTCTTTTGTCAATTCTTTTCATCAATTTATGGCGCCTCTTCGCGAAGTGCATCGCATGAACCTGGCTTCGGACAGCGAGGCTGGGATGCAGACAGGAGGGCTGACGCGTGTTAATTTGAATAAATTATTAAAGCACGTGATGAGCGCGACCTTTCAACCAATTGGGGCCACAGTCCCGCACACTGATGCCAATTGGACGGGGCCCACGCCGCCTTCACCCCCCCCGCATGCCATGTGCAATTAAGCACGAAAAAACCAATCAAACTGGGAATAAATTGCGCCATAGTTGCAGCTGCAGCCGCACAGTGACCGGGGTTGCCATACGGCGCCGATTTTAGCCGCTTTTTTTTTATCGCAGAGCCAGCATTTTGCGCGCTTGGTTTTTTGCACTCGCCGGGGGTTTCCCCTTTTTATTGTGGCCGCTGGGCGTAAATTGTTTGCATTGCATTCTCCGTTGATGCATGCGAATTGAGAAATATTTGCAATTTAGCAAAATACACCCGGAAGCGGGTCCGGATTGAAGCTTGAGCTGCGTTGCAGCTTTCCGATTGCCGCATTTTGCTGTTCGCAATTTCGATTTCGTATTCATATTTGTGTTTGGCTTTTTCCAAACTTATTTGGATTCAACACGCCCGAAGTGCGTGCAGAATGACGGCATTTAAGGTCATGTGCAGGTTTGATATGTGCGTTTTGCAGTCAATTCTCTTACGTGAGCCAGCGCTGGATTTGCGATGAAACAAAGGAAAAAAGTGGACTTCGAAAAGCCAAAGTTAATATAAGTTTGCAGTTGCATCAGTGGATCGATCATAACCAAGCTAAAAAACTTTAATTTCAATTCCAAAATCTTTTCTTAATTGGTTTTTATAAAGTAAGCACAGCTTAAAATGTACAGAAATGAATAAAAGTATTCAAAACTTTTAATATATTTTTGAAAAAGGCAATTACATGATTGTTTTATGCCATGTCTAGATGTGATAAGACTTTTGTGTAGGTTCGGAAATGACTTAATGGTAAGCTTCTGACTGTCATTTTTTGAAATGGGTTTGGTAAGTATACACTTCCTCTAGTAAAATTATATTTTTTCAACTGGGAGCTTAGTGTAAATAATTTCCAGTAGTTTTACGGACATCTTTTGAGATATCTTAAAGTTTAAAGAAATAGAGAAGATTTTGTTAGTTCATGATCTAAATGAATACAATAGAGATTTTCTCATTATTCTAGTTCTATAAAATCAATAAGAAAATATGAATAGAATAGACGGATATCAGCAATAATCAAAGAGTGAATATAAAATATACATTTTCCGCTGCTACACAAACTGCCAATCGACCGGCCCGCTCAGATCAATCGTGGGGCGCAGTGATGCAGCAGAGGATAGAATAAAGTATAAATACAATTTGTATGCTTGATGTAATTTCATTTCCACTTATCTTGGTATTTTGTCTGCATTTTGCTTCATGGGATTGATTTATCGCACAGAAAATAATAGGCAGCCAATGTCTGTGCATCCTGAGAAAGGACTCGCCGCTCTCCTTCCACTCGGCATCCCTGAGCCGGGCTCAGTTTATATTCAAATGCTTACGCTTAAATGTCAATAATACGTGAAATTGAACTGCCAATTCAATCTTCGCAACTACTCCTTCGCTCGGGCGAAATCATTTCCATATAAGCGTTTTCCCATCTTCCTATTTATATATGTGTATTTCTTTTCTTTTCGTTTGCAATTTTTGTTTTCTTTTCCCTTTGTATTTGAAGCACAAATTCTTTCTGTTCATATGTGGAAAAACTATTTGCAAAAGTCTCAAGTGTGCTCGCTTCCCGGCGACGGCACAGGAGTCTCGGAGTGTCGGCTCCTGGATTTACGGGACTCCGGAGTGGCCGGGGGAGGCGTTGGACCCTTTTAAACGACGCCTGCAAATTGTACGCAGATCGCATAACACTTGCTCCAGCGGGCGGCATGTGCAACTGCCGGCTGCCTCTGCGGATTGCTTTACATTCGGCTGCACTTCCTCCGCCCCGGTCTGCACTCGCCTCCCGTTCCAGGGCTCGTTCGAAAAATTGAAAGATTTATTTCTTAGTTCTTTGCGATTACATTTCCACCGAGCTAATGTGTTCCGATCCAACGGCTACGTCGTGGCAGTTTGTCAACTGTCATTGCATCAGACATTGAATGGCGGACCGGCGACGGGGACTGGGTATTGAGTGCCGAATACTGGGTATCGAGGCATCCGGGCATCCGGGCATCCGGGTATCCGGGTAACCGGGCAACGGGGTCCCGGATCGGGGGAGACTTGTCGCATTTTGTTGACAACTACATTGCAAATACGGTAAAGTAATCAGCATTGTGTAAATAACAAGTTATGTGTCTGCGAATGCAGCTGACAAAGCGAGTGGTAAGCGATATGCAATCAGGCAAAAATAAATCGCTAAACGGGCTTCTAGGACGCGTTATTCACGATAGAATTGAATATAGGGTTAGGGGAAATAGGGAAATTTAAAATGTTCTTCACGCAAAACGCATTATTGAGTGCACCGGAAATAATTATATATTTACTAAGGTCAGCGGGTAAGCGCCTTAACTTAAATGGCACAAAAAATGGCGCAAAAACAGCTGGAACTATGCGTATGGTCTTTGTTCTCAATGGGCACTTGATGGACTTCGCAACGAGGGTAAGCCACCGAGAAGAGGTGAAAATAATCAGGAAAACTTGGTCAACTGGCCAGTTAGCCGCGGGATTTCCCAACGAGAGGTCGGTCTCTGAACAGTATTACAAAACATTTCGGTTAGAGATTTTGAAAAGCTAAAACTCGATAGGGAGCTAGTTTTATTTGCATAATATTGAACTAATTTTATGTCGCGTTCAATAGGGAAAAGAATAAAGAACAATTAGAAAGGTGGTTAATTTTGTTATAGGAAAAATATAAAGTAAGGTCTTGACATCATTATTAATCCGATAGCGAAAACGTTAATTACACATAAAAGATGATTTTAAATATATTGAACTATATTGATTCATATTTTGGCAACGAAGTCGTATATTGAATGGAACATATCTCCAGTTGAAATATATGGTTTAATTTAGCGTAAATGTTTTTCTGTAATACACTACAGTCCCCAAGAATTGAGGCTCGTCTGGGCGGCGCCAGGAAAAATATAAAATCAATTAATTTGATCGATTGCTTTCGCAACATTCAAAGAGTGAACGAGAAAACCTTTGAGCTTTTTAACACTTACCTGTTCAGGCATCTCTTATCGCTCGTATTAGTTCAGGCAACGACCCACTTCAAGGTCGCACTAGGGCTTCCCAAGGCTCATGTTTCTCACGTTTTGTTTCCATTTTCCCATTCCAGAGGTCCCCTGACCATGAAAGACTTACCTTGAATGTAATTCGTTAGTGAGGACTGGATAAGGGAAAGCTAGCAAAATTATCTGAGAGTATTACCTCTGAGAAAGAGATTTTTAAGGATGGATCAAACTGCAGCTGCTCCAGCAGCTTCAGCAGTCGCTCCTCCCGTGGGTGCTCCTGTTGACGCTCCTCCTGCCGCCGCTGCTCCTGCCGCCGCTGCTTCTGTCGCCGCTCCTCCTGCCGCTGCTGCTCCTGTCGCTGCTGCTCCTGCCGCCGCTCCTCCTGTCGCTGCTCCTGCCGCGGCTCCTCCTGCCGCCGCTGCTCCAGCCGCCGCACCTCCTGTCGCCGCCTCTCCTGCCGCTGCTGCTCCTGTCGCTGCTGCTCCTGCCGCCGCTCCTCCTGTCGCTGCTCCTGCCGCGGCTGCTCCTGCCGCCGCTGCTCCTGTCGCCACAGCTCCTGCTGCCGCTGCTCCTGTCGCCGCAGTTCCTGCCGCTCCTGCCGCTGCAGCTCCTGCCGCTGCTGCTCCTCTCGCTGCAGCTCCTGTCGCCGCTACTCCTGTCGCCGCTGCTCCTGCCGCGGCTCCTCCTGCCGCCGCTGCTCCAGCCGCCGCACCTCCTGTCGCCGCCTCTCCTGCCGCTGCTGCTCCTGTCGCTGCTGCTCCTGCCGCCGCTCCTCCTGTCGCTGCTCCTGCCGCGGCTGCTCCTGCCGCCGCTGCTCCTGTCGCCACAGCTCCTGCTGCCGCTGCTCCTATCACCGCAGCTCCTGTCGCTCCTGTCGCCGCAGCTCCTGCTGCCGCTGCTCCTATCACCGCAGCTCCTGTCGCCGAAGCTCCTGTCGCCGCTCCTCCTGCCGCTGCTGCTCCTGCCGCCGCTCCTTCTGTCGCTGCTCCTGCCGCCGCGCCTCCTGCCGCCGCAGCTTCCGCCGCAGCTCCTGCCGCTGCTCCTGTCGCCGCCACTCCTGCCGCGGCTGCTCCTGCAGCCGCAGCTCCTGCCGCCGAAGCTCCTGCCGCGGCTGCTCCTGTTGCCGCAGCTCCTGCCGCCGAAGCTCCTGCCGGGGCTGCTCCTGCCGGGGCTGCTCCTGCCGCCGCTCCTTCTGTCGCTGCTGCTCCTGCCGCCGCTCCTCCTGTCGCTGCTGCTCCTGCCGCCGCTCCTCCTGTCGCTGCTCCTGCCGCGGCTGCTACTGCCGCCGCTGCTCCTGTCGCCACAGCTCCTGTCGCCGCTCCTCCTGCCGCCGCTACTCCTGTCGCCGCAGCTCCTGCCGCTGCTCCTGCCGCGGCTGCTCCTGTTGCCGCAGCTCCTGCCGCCGCGCCTCCTGCCGCCGCAGCTCCCGCCGCAGCTCCTGCCACTGCTCCTGTCGCCGCAGCTCCTGCCGCCGCAGCTCCCGCCGCAGCTCCTGCCGCTGCTCCTGCCGCCGCTGCTCCTGTCGCCGCATCTCCTGTTGCCGCTCCTCCTGTCGCCGCAGCTCCTGTCGCTGCTCCTGCCGCGGCTGCTCCTGCCGCCGCTGCTCCTGTCGCTACTCCTTCCGCAGCCGCTGCTCCTGTTGCCGAAGCTCCTGCCGGCACTGCTCCTGCCGCTGCTCCTCCTGTCGCTGATGCAGGAGCATCCGTTTCTACTGGCACCGCTGATCCGCCAACGGCTGATCCCAACACTGCTGCGCCTGAATCTTCAGTAACACCTGCTGCTGCCTCTGAAGCCCCAGTCACTGCTGCAGAGGCACCCACTCCCGTCGAAGAAGCAACGGCTTCTTCAGAGGCCGCTGCTTTAGAGTCAGCATCAACGGCAACGGATGCACATCTTGAGACTCAGGCGCCCGTTCCTAGCGAAACTTCCACACCACCAGTTGACGTCGTCGATGTACCTGCTGTCAATCCGGCGGCCGCGACAGTGCCCCCTGTCGAAGCCACAGTGGAGGCAGTTGCGGAAGCAGAAAAAGCTAGCCCGGTGGTTGATGTTGGTCCACCGGAACCGGTGGCTGATGCGATTTCAGCGCCATCCGAAGAACTCACTGCCACTGTGGAAAGCTCACCAGCTGCTCCGGAACAAGCTGAATCTACACCTATACCACCCTTACCTGTCGAAGAGCCTGCTGCGATCCCAGAATCTGTTCCTGAAGCCACTCTAAGCGTTGCAGAGATTCCTGTTAGCGCGACGCCAGCTTCGGAACCAGTTGCAGAGACTCTTGATTCGGGGGCAGAGCCAATTCCGGAACCTGCTGCACCCGAAGCTGCCACCACGACGATTCCGGAAACTGTCACCGAATCAGCTGCTACTGCACCTGTTGCTGAGGAAATTGTTTCTGCCCTGGCTCCAGCTGAGGATCTGCCTGTTCCGATCCCTGAAGAGCCAGTGAGTGCAGTCGAAGCGCCATTACCTGTTTCCGAGGAAGTTCCCATCGCCGATCCAGCCATAGCTGTCGAGCCCACACCTGAACCAACAGCGACAGAAGCCCAAGAAGTTCCCGCAACTGCTGATGTTTCCGAACCCATTTCTGAACCTGTCCATGAGGCTTCCGCCACAGCTTGCGAAGAGGCAGTGATAGCAGCTCCGGAAGCAGATGTTAATGTTGAGCAGACTCCTGCGGCACAAGCCGCAGTGGTAGAGCCAAGTGCTGCTCCTGAACCAGATATTTCAGAGCCACCAGCCGCTGATCCAAATAATGGAACTGAAACATCAGCTGGGGAACCTATTGCAACTGCGGAGCCCATTGATGTTCCTGAAACTCCTATCCCCGATGATGCTCCTCAAGTTGTACCAGAAGTAGTTTCAGAAGCAGTTTCCGAGGAAGTGCCCACAACTGCTGAAAAGCCCACCATTGAGGAAGTCCCAGATGCATCACCGGATCCCAGTTCCGTTCCCGTCGCAAAGATAACACCTTTACTGAGAGATCTTCAAACCACCGATGTCTCCCTCCTGGCCATCGCAGCCACCCTGGATGCCATAGGAGAGAAACTAACGGACCAAAAGGCCCGCAATCAGCAAGTAATGGACAGGCTTTGCGAAATCGAAAAGATACTAGGTCCTCCGAAATCGAATTAGCTGAAGCTGAGTTACTATGTTTTATTCAACCTTTCAGATTTACTATCATAATAATAAATAAATAAATGATAAAACTACATAAATTATGAAAATTGATGCGTTATAAGGTGAAAGATTTGAGTTTGCCATTGAAAATTTACTGAAAATACGATTTTTAAGTAGACTTGAAGCTTCTTAAAAAGTTACCTCTTACGTTCCATGATAAATGATTTTTGGGAAAAGACATGAAACCAAAACAAATCTACCACTCACAGTTTTTGGGCACATTTGCACAACATGGCTCTTTTGAACTCCTTGGCCGCAGAAGCTAATTTGCCAGCAAGGCGAAAATTTCCACGACAGAAATTAGCATTCCAAAAGGACGAGGGGAGACGAACAGTCCGACGAGCTTGTGAGGTGAAAAAGAATGAATTATTCCCCCAATTCACTTGCCTTGGCGTCCGCGGGAGAAACAATAAATTTGTATTAACGACAGTGATGAGCAGCAGGGAGAACTGGTGACTCCCGATAATTGAGAATTTATCAATGAATAATTTAATAGCAGCTGGCTCAGAGGAAGTTTCCACCCTCCTTAGAATCCATTTAAGAGTGAGCCCAGGATTCAGAATTCACTTTGGACAAAGGATTGGTTCGTGTTCGCACCCAAAGTCAAGCGAGAGCCATAAAATGGAAACTTTTATTGCGGCAAACTGAAATTTGTGTTTATGGGCAAGTAAGTCCGGGTAAGTCAAACACCTACGGCGATTATTCTAATCATTTGCATTGTCTCGGCCTATCTACTAGAGTCCTCCCCCATCGGACGGCAGGAAGCCGTAGCCAGTAACATGTTCGACAGTTCAATCTAAATCTATAGGCCACTCGCACACACACAGCGCTAAAACCGAATACCGAAAAAAGCCGGGCCGAAACCGAATTCCCATTTGACCATTTTGTCTGGAAACAATAAAATGACCCCTCGCATACATTGCCGAACACTCGTTCACATGCGCATCCCATAAATGTTGCAAATGGAGCAACATAGTGGAGTTGTCATGCCGAGGATGCTGCTGTCTGTTCCACAGGACCAAAACAACAGCAGGCCAGTAGCAGAGGCAACGAAAAAACGAGTTCCCTTTTTTAGACTTTTTGGCACTTTGGGGCCTGGCCGGTCTCCTGCGACTGAGATGAAGGTTACACAACCTAACCGCATTAATGCCAGCACACACAGCAGCTCGGGCCGAGTCGGGTAATTGTTGCCTGGAGGATTTGCAAAAAGATTTTCACTGTCATTTGAGCTGCGTTTAAGGCTTCATTTACTGCTCCTTCCCCGTTGCGATGGCAGCCATAAATGCCATTTACCCGGCTTAAATTGAAATGATCTCTGCTGCTATGTGATATGGAATGTTAGATCAAAACTGTTGCATAATTGGGAAAGTTATCTTTGGTTCAAGTCGAACTCTATTAAATTTCTCAGATGCCTTAGATGCCTTTAGGAACACACTCGGGTAAATTATGTCTTGTCTGTAACAGTGTTTGCTTAAATCATTTGGATGTACGCATTAGAACGCCTAGTTTAGAGGGACTTTTTTTTAAATTTATGTGAAGCTTTTAAGTACATTTCTTCGAGTGGAGAGACCAACACTTCAGTTCAGGAGTTGCTGTCGGTAGCAGGGACAGTCGTTGACATTACTCGACTCCCCTGGGCTGTGGACGGGCTCTAGAGCGTGCCAAATCAATCAGTCGGCAATGCATAAATGACACAGTCAGGACCTGGCTTATAGTACTCCCTCATATGCGACATCGTCCAGCTGTCACATTCGACCATTGCGGCTAATGCGGTAGGTCTCTTGTTACCGCCCCCAGGCCCCCACCTTCGCCATCCGTCCCATCCCCGGCAGGAACAGCATTAGAATTATCCCTGTCCGAGACCCAGAACCCCTGCCATCCGTCGCCCCAGCCTGACATTAGCCAGACACGATGAATGCACCAAACACCGGGCAATGATGATGGCCCAGTGCTTGACTGGCTATAAATTTTGAATTAATTGGTAGCTGCTGAACAGCTCGCCCTGAAATTTATGTTTTTCCTGGCCGCCAGGCCTGTTCCTGGCCAGGGATTCAGGGACTCCTGGCTGTGATTTTCGGCAGTTATTAACTGACAGAGAGAGTTCTCACTGGGCAGCAATTTATTTTACCGAAATCAGTGGAGCTAAAGTAAAGCCGTACGCATTATTCACAATGTTGAACACAACATCGTTATTATTATATAATTACTGGGTAAATGTATTTAAACAAGTTACCTTTAGTTTTTTACTATGCTATTGTAATTAAAATATATCTAAAACTATAAATGTATAAATATATATAATATAAATGTAAAACACCAGAGTCAGAGAAAAGCTTCGTTTCCACTCCTTAACTTAATCGCTCTGTCTTTGCTGCCTCTCAATCTATGATCAACCTCCGGCAACCTGGAGTATCTGTTTTCGATTTTAATTTGATTATCCTTTGTAGTCGAAGCAGGCGCTTGTCCGGCTTAATCGCATTAATTCAGGCCACCCATTTAAGCTGGCGCATTCTTAGCCCATTATTTAACTGCTCCTTTGATTAATTTTTTAATTTTTTCTTTTTTTTTCGCTCAACCTTCAACAACTGTGATTAATGACTTGAGAGAAAAAAGTGAAAGGTGTGCAAAAGGCGAGGAGAAATTCATTTCCAAGGGTCTTGCATGATTGAGTTCTATTGAGTGAACTGCAGAGCTAAGCTTTCTTCATTCGAAGTGGCGTGGGTAATTCGCACGATTGTTTATAGTTGGCAAGGACGCAGAATTGCAATCGGTAAGTGCGACTAAAGATGTATAGTATTTACCTGCAATTGAAATCTAGCTTATCAGAAAGGTAACTAACTGTGTAAGTGCAACCTTAAAAATAAATAGCATTTGACTGATTTTCATACATGAACAACAAATATAAGAAGTTATGTCAAATATACAATATTAAATGAAAAATTACCGCTCTTACTGCTATTTACTCCTATTTATGGACGAAATTAAATATAAGAAATTTAGGTTTTTAAGAGAAGTCAACAAATTAAGGTCATTTATTTTAAGGTATTTTCAGCTGGAGAGCGAATTATTGAATTGCAAACTATGCTTCCGGTATGTATGCTGTGCATTAGAACTTCCGCCGGTTGCTAATTTAAAAAAGATTCACAATTAAATGCAAGACAATTCGTCTAAATGGCTTCCGAGAAGACGTCAAAAATATCCATTCTAATGACTTTTAAAAATTTGAATAAAAAAGATAATTATAATTTAGATAAAAAATAAAGTATACGCACTGATGTAATTATTATTTCAAACTTTTTGAAAAACTAGTAAACTGTCCAAAATAATAATATATTTAATTAATTTGTAGCTTCAAGAATCAAAGTGGGATCTTGTATTTTACGTGATATAATAATTTGATTTTGATAAAATGTGAAACCTTTCAAAATCATTAAAAACATTTATATGTCATGGTTGATGTCTCTTGACTATAATTATAATACCCTGCAAGGTTCTTAAGATCTTCGAGTACATTAAATACTTAACAAACACTTTACTTATATTTTTTTTATAAAAATATGGATTTAGTTTATTATTGCTATTATGCCCGGATGCAGCCCTGTATTGGACTCTAGACACGTCTCTATTATTGTCAAATGTTTTCCAGTTACATATGATTTCAATTATTTTCTTTTTCTGAAACACAATTAGCTGCGGGCCTTCGAATAAAACGGCGTATGGCCGAACAAAGGAATATATGTAAAAATCATTTTAATTTGCCAATGATTGTGGGTGTCCGCGGGTGCTTCAATTATTTAACTGCATAAACAATAAAAGTATTCGCAGTTCCAAGCGAATGGGGGACGCATTAAAAAGTGAATGTGTCTTCTGCATACGCGTACGAACATGCATATATGCAGCCATTGTTTCACGGGCCTTTGTGGGTCTGCTTCTGGGATTGGACGGGAAATGGGAACGGGGAACTGTGCTGATGGGCTGTGGGCCTGATGGGGCTTGGGTGGCTCCAGATCCGAAACTGTCAGCCACAGCGCTACGTAAGTAATTTCGCGCATATGTTACGTCGTGGGGCGGGGTGGATTCAGGTTCGGCTTAAAGCCGCAGTTCGGCGTATTCATGGACGCTGCACACGACAAATTGAATTTTATGCAAAAGCTTGCGTTTTTTGTCAGTCCCCTCCTCTGGAACGAGGTCCCCCCGCGAAGTTATCGTGGATGTCCTAGCATTCCGCGGCGACATCTATGGCCTGTTCGTCTGCATTATAATTCGGTCCTTTGTTATCCTTGCCGCCGCCTCCTCGGTTATCCCAGTGTTTTGCACTTTGCCACGGCATATCCGGCCAAGATGCGGTTTTCTCCGGCTGCTGCGGCTGTCCCACTTTCGCTCGTATCCTTTTCATCCACTTTGTACTTCGTCCTTTTTTCGGCCAGCACTTTTTGCGAGCATTGTGCAGGCGGCGCCGTTGGTTCGACGTTAATGAGGAATTATGTTATCGCACTGTTAAGCCGCAATAAACGGTGACCGCTGCGTTGTAGCCTTTCTCATTCCGTAATTGAGTTGGCTAAAGGCGGAATGTGGGTGCGCCTTTGATTTTATGCATTTAGCCAAGGGAAATTTGCATGGAAATCCAAAGTGAGTAATTTGCCTAACTGCCCAATGCATAAAACATGCCTAATAACAATAGAGCAGTTTACGCGTGTAATTGCATTTGTATCGCTAACAGACTCCTCGGAGCTAACATCCTGCAACAGTGAACTCTCGCTGACAGCGTCTGGCGCTCGCTCTCTCCCGCTGTTGCATGCCACATCGCTGTTAGGCCCGAGCATTGCGTATACGCCAGCGAGCCGCTCGCTTCGGGTGACTTCGGGTGCGATTGCTTTGCCCCATGAAGGTGCCATCGGCTGGCTTAGTTTCCTTTTAGCCGGTGCCAAGCGTGGTTCGTCTCTCGCTTCCTCAGACGAAAATGGTTAATATACAAGTGGAGGGGATCTCTGATAAAGCTCGGTGATCGGAATTTGTGATGGAATATTGTGTGACAGAAACTACCAACTAATCTTGAAATAACAATAAGAAAATAATAATGATTATAAAAAAAAACACAAAAAATTATTGGCAAAGTTAATGTACTACATAAAAGCAAATACATGCTGTATATAATATGGCATTCCAAACAAATTATTCGTGATCTTGACTACATTTGATCAGAAACTAAATATTTTCACAAACTATATAAAAATATATGAACTTTAAATATAAAATTAAATAAATCGTATATCAAAGCTAATCACACCGATTGAAGGAAATCTGCCACAATAATCGTATCAATATAATCATATAAAACAATAACGAATTGATGACATAGCCACGAAATTGGATGGCAATCGAAATAAACTGAATTACCAGACACAGGAATTTCCCGCTTTCCACGCCGTCGAGCATGGGCCAACTGTGCGAGTGTTCGAGCAGCAGATGGCCAAGTACCAAAAGGACTAAGCACCCAAACCCATAACAAGACCTCGACCGAGACCAAGACCAAGACGGACAGCAGTCAAGAGTCGAGGATGCGGAATGCGAATAGAAATAGGAATTGCGTTAAATCATTTACACTTCCGCTGCTGTTTTGTTTGTGCAATCAATTTAATATTATTTGTGTTATCCAGGCTCCGGCCCAAGGTCCAACTCGTTCTGCCCCGCTTTCAAGGCATACGGCCAGTCGTCCGGAACATTACATTTGTTTAACATTTGAGTTAACGCTTCATTGGGCCACCTACCACTCCGCTGCCATTACTAATGTATGTATATGCACAGAGTGCCTGGCATTTCTCAGTCCGACTTCGACTCCGAGCCCATCTGTTGGCAGAGACAAAACAGCATTTAAATCATTATTCCCGGCCAGACCTGGCCGGCCCCGACCTACCTACACCTACACCTACACCTACAGCTATACCTATACCCACACTTACGGCTAGGCTAGCCATCGAGAATCCTTTCAATTCATCCTGCACGTGTCCTGCATTTGTAAGTTGCTCGGTGGGCGTGTTCGCCCGGCTGGTTGGCTGCTGTACGGCTGCCGGATGGCCATATGTACTCCTTTTACGCCCCACTAAACACCCGCATAAATAAATTTCGTTAATGCCAAATAGTCTGGGGCGTAAAAGAAAGATGAGGTAACACAAGCAGCCGCAGCAGTCGAGTAGCCGGGAAACCGAGCCACGACGGCAACGGAGGTTGCCCAAATGGAATGCCCGGCTCCGGCTTATACAACCACATATGCATGGTCGAGTTCCGGAAGCCCATTTCGCCAGCATTCCAAAGAAATTCATACCTGCCTAAGCTTTTTTGAAGTATATCATATTTTATCGTTTTCAAGTTGCTTTGGTTACCTATTTATAAACATACTTTATCTTTTCTTAAAAATCTCTCTGAATTCGGAAAATGTAATCTGCATTTACTATATTTTTGTCTTGATTTATAGTTGATGTCTTAATCATTTTATTTAAAGCCATTTTGTTGCCCACAGTTAAGTTTGTGAATAGTCTATTCCGAACTCCCTTAATGGGTTGCAGGCTATATAATGTTCAGCAAACTTTAGTTTCACTTTTATGTGAACTTCAAAGTAGCGTTTAGAAATTTAATTCTAGCAATTTTTCATAACTCCCTCACGAGTTTTGGGTCAGCTTAATGGGAAAGTCCAAGCAAGTGGGAACACCTCGTTGGGTCCACTAATGCCAAAAGCACCCACATGCCCACAGAAAACTTACACAAACATATCAAAAACAGGACACGGTGCAAAACGCCGGCCATAAACTGGGCCAAAGGAGCAAGAGAATGTGGGTTCACAGGATCTAAAACTCGGGATGGCACCCAGCTCGACGGGCACATTGTGGGAATATTTAAAATTGGCCACGTGTTGTTCTTGCCGCTCAGCTTCGCTTACGACATTTTTCGCTTTTAGTTATTTTAGATTGGCCGACAAGCTTACCGTACGAGTGCTATTTGAAAATATGTTAACCCTGCGATTTTGTGCGCCGCGCGAGCAAGGACAAGATATTGCTGCAGTTCGTGTCAAGGCGTATACGCGATATTAACGGGAGCAGCAGCCAACAACAGCCGGAATCCGGCGGGACAGGGATAAATTTGCACAGGCTCCAGCGGCCCAGCGCCGCCAGTCGCCCAATGTGACCCAGTTAAGGCCAAAGGACTTAGCTGGCCAAGGACCGCGAACCAAGGAACCGAATCGCGGCAAGCGAAACACGATACGCGATACGCCGAGCTCGGGAAGCAAAGGAGGCGTCCGATCCAGAACCAGACCGACGCGGAGCAAGGATTATCAATTTACTTGGCACTTTAATGGAGTTGGCCAGGATGCCGCGACGCCTGATCCGCTCCGAGGTCCTCCTGCTGGCCCTGCTGCTCATCTGCCTGCCGGGTAAGCTGCGTCAAATATGAAATTATTTCTCACGATACATTTGTCGCATATTAAATGACTCGCTCCGCTCCGCTGCCAGAATCTTTTCTCGTGTTTTCGGCAAAAACAATTTGATATGCGCGGCTTAAAAGCATTTTGCGGGCGAATTTAAGGCATTCGCTGCCGTGTATCCTTGGCCTTTGTGCATATTTTAGCACAGACTGTCTGAGGTGGAATGAAATGTGCGAAGGAAGCGGGGCTTTGTTTGGGAATTTTTTGCTCGGTTTGCCAGGGTCAATTTAAATTATGTTGGCAGTTTTGCTTAAGAGCTTATATAGCCAGAAACTCTGAAAAATTTCATTTAAGCTAGCGTACTAAAGCTGGAGAAGCCTTTGAATAATCTCTTAAAAATAATGTTCTGAAAGCATTTTCTCATATTTATATTAAAAACTATAAAATAGCTTCCCTTATGAAGTTTAAATATCACGAAATAGTCAGTCGTTAATGCCTCTCTTTTCTAGAAATAGTCAGAATCTCCTATAGGAGTAAATTCAAAACCATTTTTTTTCGGTTGATCGGTTAACTTTTCCCAATCAATCAATGGCTTTCCCCAAATTGCCAAGTATTTTTTCCTTCCTTCTACTACAAAAAAAAATGAAAGGAAAAGGTAAACAAGAGAGAGAAAGGTAATTAAAATCAAAATGGCAACATGAAAAAGCACAAATTGCTCAACTAAAAGTTAAAACTAAAGCATAACGAAAGTGACTCTCGACATTTTCATCAATGAACCAAACTCGATCAAACGCTGCACCGCTGCCCTGCCTGCCTCACCTCGCTTACCGAATTTTCTGTTTTCGCAATAGAAAAGTTGGCCGCAGTGGAAAAAGTGCAGCAAGGCCGCCCTCCTGGGGGCATACTATGCAACGAACTGTGGCAGGGGCGGCACTGGATGCTTTAAATTGTGTTAAAAGCCTGAAACTTTGCTATCCCTGCCCTGCCTCCGCCGCTAACCCCATTTGCCGGTGCTTTGCTCTGCTGCGGAGCATCCCCTCACAAGCTGTTCGATTCTTTTGGCCATGAAAGTGACGGACGGAAACGCTCGAGGAGATTCCGCCAATTGAACGAGAAATAACAACAATCAGGGTAACAAGTGGTGTGGCTCCAAAAGGTCGGGGTGGGGGCTGAGTTAGGTGAAAAGTGGAAGAACGGAAAAAAGTTAAAAACTTTTACTTTTGTTTAATCAAATTCAGCTGAACAGTTGAGCATCATTGAATGCTTGTAGCATTCAAGCAGTGAAGTAATTCTGAGAAGCACCCCAAAAGCAACCGCAGATCCGCCCTTTGTTGGCTTTCCAGTGGATAGCCTTGCGGTAGCGATAAGTTGCTCAAGTCCCGGGTTATTTTCCCACGGGATACTTTCGGCCGGCCGCCAAAGTGGCACGCCCGACTTAAACGCTTAACAACAATTATTACACAAAGTAACGGCCTGCCCTCGGCCCGCTTCCAAGTCGTGTTTCCCACGCCATCCCCGTGCTGTCATCATTATGGGCGAAAACTAGGCTGGCATTTTGATGAGAGTGTCCGGCCGAAAGGAGATCCTCCGCCACTCGAGGTGCTTAGGGGGGCTGCGATTACGGCGCTCCATAACTGCTGCCAGGCGCCTAGGGGTTAAGCCAATTTCCACCACCACCATCATCATCAGCATCATAATCAGGTCCTGCATTAGCCTCATCATCCCGACAACATGCCCATCATAATTAGGAAAAGTGTCGAAATGTTGTCAGCCCAAGACGGACAGCAAGGAGGCGCGTCCACGACATCACTCAGCCTGCACTGAAAGAATTCCGTTGAAAATATAATTTTAGTATATTTTTATAATTTGATAAAATTCAGATAAACTTTTTAATCGCAATCCTACGCAAATAAAAAGAAGGAAGGGATCTGTATTCTTTCATTACAGTTTTTAATACAACAATATCTATAAAATACCCACTTATTCGAAATTCGGAACTGTCAATATTCAATACTGTAAAATATGCTAAATTTCAATTTAAGATTCTTAGCCCCATATCGAAACCCATTTGCTTACTTCCCAGAATTAAAATGACTGAAGTTTTCATCTGCTCAGCTGCGATTTTTCCGCTCTTGTTTTTATTATTGTTGCCATAACAATAACAGGAGCAGACAAACAAAAACAAGCAACTACGTAGCAATAACAAGACCGGGCAAACTTAGACATCGCAAAACTCAACTCGCTTCCGGCCGGGACAAGTGTAGAGCGGAAAGCGCAGAGCGCGTTCAGAGGCGTTTGATTAAAACACTTTCGACTAAAAATGCCCGCGGGACCTGGGAGCTGACTGCTCGGTTAATTTTAGTGTAAGGCGGCAGCTCGGGTTTCCCATGCAGTCCCAGCAGCCATTCCTCCGACGGCGAGTCAATGAAATTCTGCATGATGAGGCTCGTTTTATGTGTGAGAGTTTTCCCCGTCCCGGAGCCAAGCTCATTACGCAAGTTTTCCCCCATCCGCTGCCAAGTGCTCGACTTGATTTCCCTCCAGCCCCTCCCTATTTGTTTGTGAAGCTTTTCCTTTAGATATACTTTTTTTATATTTTATTCTTGCGCACAATTTGTTTTTACAGAGGCGGGCCGCAGAGGGGTCTGTGTTCGTGTCTGTTTTTATAACTTTTTTAGTTTTGCGACATCCCTCTCTCCGCGTTGTCGCGGAAAGATTAAGCAAATTTTGAGTCCCTTTTTCGTCCTCGAAATATCCCTAATACTCCTATGCAGCGCTCCCCTAAATGATAACTTTCTCCCAAATAATTTCAGTTTATTATTTTGTTTTCATTTTTTCTTCGCACTGAGCGGGGACTTTCCAGTAATTCGCTTGTTTTATTGCACTTTTTTACGCTGTTTTGATTTGTTTCATTGCCGGCTGGCACGCCTCCCTTGGTGCACCCAGGCCCTAGCAGTCCTTCACCGAGATCCTTGGCCCGTCTGACGGCAGATGTTGGTTTTTATATTATCCATGGGCAAATGAGTCAAGCGCTGACAATGGGCTATGAGAGGATAAAAATTTCGCTGCTAATATGGACAAAAAAATTAAATAATAAATTCATTTTTTTGAAATGAATAACAGTGCGTATACGTAATAGGTGTTATTTAAAAATATCACTCATACGCAGTGTTACTAAGAATGTTTGGTATAGTATCTATCTATCATTAACTAAGAGTCTTCACAGCCGAACAATTGGGAACGTAAAGTATAAAAATTTCCATTTTATTAAAAGAATAAATTTTTAGAAACATGAAAAATCGGTTTACAAGGCCCTTCATTTGCCTTCCCCCACTTTAAAGTTGAATTAAATTACCGCACACCCCTTGAAAATTCCTTCCCCACTGTGCTCGAAGGGAAATGGAATTTTTGTAACTTTATTATAATCAAGTTCGCTGCAGTGCATCATTAGTGCAGGCAATTAAAAAGTTTTTTATATGCAATCGCTTTATCTTTATTGCACGTACACGAAGCATAAACATAAAACATGATAACGCTTACACACACACACTGGCATGGGCAGGATGAGGGCGCGGGGGCCTCATAGACATGCACGACTTGGCCGGGCTCGTTAAAAGAGGCTTCCAGAGTTTTGCATTTACTTTGAGCGCGGCAGAATACGTTGAACTTGATTAGAAAATGGCGGGAGCCTCCTCATCCTGCGATTCCTCTGATATTTCCCTCGAGCTTTCCTTTCACTCGCAATTCAATCGCTAGTCAAGGACACTCGATGATAACCACTCTCCTTTGCTGTGCATCTGTGCAATCTGTGATCACTGTTCAATAGTTAATTAAGGTAACGACGCATTCCCTCTGGTGGATTAAATTAGCTGCGTTGCTTTACAATAACTGACTTAAAGTTCTGAAGCCATACTAAGCCAATAATAGGCTTGCAATTTTGTTGTTAAACAGAATCAAATACTTGAGATACTGAATGTTAGGTAATTTATATTCCTTGTTTCGCACATCTCCGCACTATCCTACGATGCGTCCTTGTACCCCGTAGGGCGGAGTAAATCTGTATAAATTTAAATTAAAATGAAAAGGCAATGCCAACCTTGGCCTGACTTCCTTATCAACAGAGTGCCAACTACTTTACAACCAACTACCTCAACCAACTCCCGCATCCTCGCGCTTTAACTTTCGCTTTCTCCTGCGCTGTTTCTATCTTTGACTTTTGGCAAAAGTTTCCAGCGAAATTTATGGCGCCAATTTGCCAAATTTACGCGTTGCATGTGTATGGGAATCTGCAGGCAGCAATCTGCATGCGGGGAAGCCCCAAAGCTCGGAGAATCGTGTGTAAGAGTTGCATAATTTATTGTCGATTTTCGAAATTATTTTATTGGGATTTTTGGTGTATAGCACTACCTGCAAATCGAATCGTGACCCTGTATTTTGAGACTTTCGCCGGTTGCCAGGACTTCCAAACATCAGTTTTATGCCAATTATCAGCTTTTCGGCCGCCTCAGAAACTTTGGCTCTAAATTGCCATTCGAAACCCCCTCCACTAGAAACCACTCAGCAGGGCCAAGAACATGCAAATCAATTCAAGTTCGTAATTAGCTAATTAATTTCACTTGCCATCGAAACTCATCTTAAACTTTCACCAACTGTGCGTGGGGGTAAGGGCGAGGGCAGCCGAAAAATTAAGATTAATTTATTGAACAAGAACGCCGGAGCCGTAAATCGTTTTAATTGTCGTAACGAGTATTCGGGATAAATGGGGATCGGGGCATTTGAAATATATCTAAGCCGCCGGGGAGGCGACGGAGTGGTAAACACAACACTAAGTCATTAATTTCCACTCACGACCTATTCATTTTCCTTTTTTCCCTCCATTTTGCAGCCATCAGAGGGCAGGCGGAGGAGACATCAATATTAAACAGCAAAGGGACAAATGGACGGGCATTTCAAAGAACTCAATCAAGGCGCGAGGCATTAATTCCGGCGACAACGCAAATGGCCCGAACGGCGGACAAAGCCGGCGCATTTGTGCCAACAATGGCTGCAGTTGCAGCCTCGATTCGACCCAGCAACAATGTGGCCATTAATAACATTAGCCACAATGGCGATCAGCGGCTGACCGCTGCCCTCGAGGCGAATCTGATTATGAGCAGCCGGAATATCCAGGAGCAGCACAGCTACAGAATCACGCATCACAACAATGCCACATCTCCGGCAGCACCAGCAGCAGGCACAGCAGGAGCAGCAGCAGCAGATATGGCAGCAATAGGAGCCTCGGCAGCTGCAACAATCGCATTGAATGCTACAACAGCAACTGAGGTCACTGCAACAACAGAGCCGGCAACAACAACGACAACCCGACGCACCACCCGCCGCCCGGTGGCAACAACCACGCTGAAGCCGCCGCCAACAATAGATGATTACCAGACGATAATTAGCCAGGCCGGCACCCATGCCTATCTGCCATGCAATGTAAGTTGAGCAACCATGTTACACTGACCGAACGCCCTTGCGGCGGAGTCTCAACTTTGACTTATTTATAATTTCTGAATAAACTTTTGAAACTCTGATACAAAATTGTTAAGCATAGCTTGAGTTAAAGCCAGTAAAGTGGGATGTTATTCCCTATAAGAAGAGCATTATCTTCAATTTGTAATGCTTTTTTTTCCCGTGTGTGTCGTATCCCGAAATTCCCTTCAATTAGCCTCCGGCTCTGATTGGATTTCACTGTTGAGCTTTGAATCGAAAATTGAGAATGCGACGAAGTCGAATCAATGGGTCAGTGCTCCGGGCTCCATGGAAGGCATAATTTGCGGGAAATTTGAGGTAGAAGTGAGAGGAAAATTCCCTGAAAATTCAATCAGACCGCTGCTCAGGCAAACTCTTTCATGCTGCTTTGTTTACTTAACAATCCATCGGGGGAAGTTCCTCGTCAATTTGTGTTGGCTGTGAAAATATTTACAAAAGCATTTTTATTAATTATTGATAATTTATAATAAGCAGCTGATTATACAGTTCTGCTCGGGTGGAAGCGAATGGAGGCGCCCACCAGGAAGTGGCGGAGGAGGAGGAGGAGGTTGAACCCAAGGGATGTGGCATCGATTGGCACGACTTCCGCTCTTTTTTCAGTGTTTTAGAGCTTTGAACTAATTTACGCTGGCCGCTGTCGGAACTGAGCGAAAACAAAACCGGAAATTGCCGATGCTGATGTCGATGCCACGCCCTGGCCTAAGGGCATACATAAGCAGCTGGTTACACTTGAAAAAAATTATCACATTTTAAATCCAGTGTGCTGATTTTTAAACCATATTAAAACTAGCAGAGAAAAACTTTCCGATTGGAAATGAATAGATTGTTAGCTTTGTTATGATCGATTTTCACTGCAAGGTTGTACAACGTTTCTTCCTTTATTGTTTTCAAGCTGGTTTTAGAATATCTTCACTATAAATTCCTTAAGTATTTTGTACTACCAATTATACCAATTAGCCCCCAACTAGCAGTGTAATGAAGCAAGACGAAGATGAGGCAGCGGATGGAGCTGACGCTGAAGGAGACACATTTTTGTTTGCAGCTCCTCAAAAACGATGACCCAAATAGTTGGCACTATATACGCTTATACATCCGCTTTATACATAAGTATGTACTCGTGCCGCATTTATGTACGCACGAGGCGATGGCATCCGCTAATAACTCAGTTTCCCGGTACTCCTTGGCGCTGTGCCTGCTGCATCCGCTCGGTGCATCCGAATGGCGCACCCGAGTCCGTATATCCGCCCATCCGCGTTCTCATTGCAAATTATAATTGGCGCTGGATGCTACGCTGCTGCCAGTGCCCGGCTACTATTTACTGGTTGGTGTTTGGACAGGAAATTACTGGAACGGAGTGCAGCAGAACTTGAAGATGCAGAAATAAATATTCCGTCCAGCTGACAAACACAGACGGAAATATATTCCTTGAGCATCTTGTACGGACCCAGTGAACCGAGAGCAAAAGCTGCGTGTGGGCGGGGTGCGAGTTAATTAAGGGACGCAGCGGAAAAGGATTTTATTTACTTACCTTTGACTCGCTAAATTCTTATAAAAAAGCACTCCTCCGATTTATTCCAATTCATTTGCGACTGTTTACTTTGGATTCAGTAAACTGAATAAAAGAATTATTTAGGCTCATATCTGTGAGCGGTCAGGTGTAATTTACTGCAGAAGAGTCCATGAAGAGTTTGTATATTACTTACGGTATTTGAATTCGTAGCATCATGATATAAAGCATTTCCTGGTATATATAAAACATATACATATTTTCCAAGGGAAAAAATGTTGACTATAAATTGAAGCGTTTTAAGGATAGCTTCGACCGAAACTGCAATCTAAGACTAACATAAATATGCAAATTTTTGCCAAATACTATACATGATGTGCATAGCATAGCTCCCCGGCGGGGATATGTTCCCTGAACCGTCAACCTCCCCTGCCAAAAATCGAAAAACAATCTACTATAAAATATTTATCAGATAATTTGATTCGAACACACATAGTCGATACCCCATATTCGCTGTTGGCTGTTGGCACAGCACGGCGCGGATATATTTATATGCCCGGAATAATCTCGAAATCTGCTTAAACCTAATCAATTAATAATACGTTTTGAGACCGTGGGCGTCACAAAGAAAGCAGCTGAGGGATACAAAATCCGGCAAAACGCGGGGCAAGGCCAAAGGGACGGGAACCCACAAAAATGCTTTGCCTGCAAGCACTTGAAGATTTTTTACCCAGAATCGACTCGACTGTCTGCTCCCCCTCGTCCGCTGTCATTCCTGTCTTATTTTGCTTCAGCTTTTTTTTTCGGCAAAGTCAGCGAAAAGTTTCGTCTCATTTTTGTACTTTTTTCCTTGTTGTGCTGTGTTATTTCGGTGAAGATATGAAAGCAGGCACTTTGAGGTGTATTGTTGTGTGAAAAGAAAGAGATAGACGGTGCCCAGAAGACAGAAGACGGAGGGCGGAGGGCGGAGGGCGAAAGACGAAGGAGAATCAACAAAATAAAAGAAATTATTTGCAAACAAGTTTAGACGAAAATTCGCAATGTTATGAGCAAACTTTGTTGTCTGCTCGACTGTGATGGAAAACGATGCTCACTCGGCGGAGTCTCAATCTGGAGCTGATGATGACGACAGCGGCGGGCGGGGCGCATAAAACCCAATGGGGCCAGGAAAAGGAAGTGGATGTGGCCCCACCATGGACCCTTAACAGGATGCGACACAGTTTCGGAGAGTTTGAACTGCAGCTAAAACTAATTTACAATATTTAAATGGCAACCACTCGGGCGGGCATCTTGATAAGTGCCGACGGCCCATCACTTTATGGCGGAATTAAGCGAAATCTCCACAGGCAGCGGCAAATTTAAATTAGCTAATGCCGGGCGGGAACCTGTGCGGACCCCAGTCAGGCCACACAGGGATATTTGTCAGCCGCAAGGACGATGGCGAACGGCAGGAGACTTACTTACACTTGCCACGTACTCGAAGTCCTGACTTGGCTGCCTGCCGAGCCTTCCAGCCTCCAGCCTCCGCCTCATCCGCACTGGATAAGCATCTTCACTTAATACCGAGTATAATGTCGATGCTCAGCCCGATAATAATGTCCTTAGAGCCGGATATTCCTGGCCGTGGCTGCGGCGAAATTTAATAAACTCTCACCCTGCACAGTGGCTTCGATCGATTATATTTCCGATTTGTATCCCAGATACCTGCCAAAGCATTCAATATGGAAATTTTGCCAGCTCATGTGTCTGCGGGGAAATGATTAATTAAACGAGTCGAGGGAAGCAATTAAATTGGAAGCCGGATATAGAAAATAAAGAAAGGAAAGAGCGTAGAATATTGCTTATAATTATCATGCAAACTTTAATTTCGTTTACCCGCAATAAATAAATTTAAAATTAGAGTCAGTAATAACGAGCTACGATTTCAAAATAAAAAGTAATTTCTATCTATAAAGCAAATTATAAAGTATAGAAATTATAGTTATTTGTATAAAATGTATATAATTTGAAGGTATGTTAAGACAAATAAATAATAAATAATAAATCAGGGCCAGATATCCTTCTAAAGTGTTCAATGCTCTACGTTTCTAGAAAAATTCCTGCAGCATAAGTACTCTGTCAGTATTTTTCACAATTCTCTCTGCCCGCAGGTGATGGACTGCCCAAGTCTTGTTCTCATCCAGGGAGTTGATTCGCCGACGATTCGGAGACGTTCTTACTCATTTAAGAGACATAGTTTTTGACAGCACGTGCTCAACTGGCTATAGCAGCCAGAACAAAGGGGAAGCGGTGTGGTTGGGGTGGCTCCATGTAAGGGTGAGCGTGCTCCAGTGTCTGCCACTTCCTTGGCGACATTCACAACAACAATGGCGGCAACAACAAGCACATAAAACGCAAATGATTATAGTATCTAATCATGACGTTGTCGTCGTCGTCGTCGCTTCCCAGTTCCTCGTTGTCTGTGGCCCCGACACCGACATTGTAGTTGATGACAGTGGTTCAAAGACAGTCATTTGGCCCAGTCACGACGACCAGTTACCACAATATTTACACTGAGAGAATTGGGAGCTAGAGGAGGGCAATATTCCGGTTTGCTTTAGGTCAGTGTAATTAGGGGGAGGCTTTCTCTTATTGCGAATTCATATTCCAACACAAAGATGTGTGTATGTACGTACCTGATGGGCACACTTCCGTATCGATGACCAGCTACTTAATGTGTATTATTTTGTTTTCGCTGGCAGACGAAGGAGGCTGCCTGGGCAAATTGCCACTAAATTATTATTGCCATTATTGACACAAATGAATCGTCGTTTTGTTATCGTGATTGTTTACCGCCCAACTCCCCACTGGCCCCCGAAAGTGTACACAGCTGAGGTAAGGCAGCGCAAACAAGGCAGGGTTCTGCTGACATCATCATCCTGCAAATCCGGCTCGCTCTGACCAATCCCCGGAGTTGGTCGGACAGCTGGGATTTACTGTTTGAATTGCTTTCTGCACGAGGATAATTGAATTAATTTTAAAAATGGAAACCCCAAATTCGAATCATTTTCCGATAATTGAAGGCAAACTTTGCTGTCTCATTTGGGCAGGTCAAGCAGCTGGTGAAGAAGCCGATATCCTGGCTGCGGATGCGGGATGGCCACATCCTCACCGTGGACCAGACCACCTTCATCGCGGATCAGCGCTTCCAGTCGGTCTTCTCGCCCAATCCCGAGCGGTGGTCGCTGCAGATCAAGTATGTGCAGCTCAAAGACGAGGGGACCTACGAGTGTCAGGTGTCTACGGAGCCCAAGGCCAGTGCCATTGTCCACCTGCGGATAGTGGGTAAGTATGTTTGGAGCACACATGGGTTGTAGTATACTTTTTTGTGTTGACAATGCCACTCAGGATGGAACACGATTGAAGCCTTAATGAGAGTTGTTCTTAAATTTATAAATTGAATCTAATTTATAATTTTTAATCAATTTATAAATGTAAATAAGAAGGCAGTATTTACCATTTAAAAATCAAACCACAACTGATTAAGGCTTCAATCAAAAAGTGAAATGCTCTGACTCCTTAATCCCTCTTGATTAAGTAAGTTCATTTCAAAGGACTCTCGATTGTACATATCTTTGTCAGCCCACTCTTAGTCTCCCTAATTGACTGCCCCAGCGTTCCGTTGACCTTTTGGCCTTCGTCCGCCAAAATCAGATGCCAAAATCAAAACCGAAACCCAAACCCTTGACCACACCTATAAATCTACAATGACAGGGACAATAAATCAATGACCGTTGCACTTTCGCGAGCAAACTTTGGAGCTGAATTTGGGGTCCTGTCCCTGTCTATATGCCATATCCTCTGTGTATATATATGTATCTATCACTTTCCCTGTGTGTCCTTTCCAGAGCCCAAAACGGAATTAATTGGCGAGTCAACGCGACATGTGAAGGCCGGAAGTCAAGTGAAATTGCGTTGCATAATTAGCCAGGCTCTCGAGCCGCCGCTGTTCATTAATTGGTTTTACAATCAGAAGCAAATCTATTTGCATAATCGCCGCGGTTGGCGTACGGAAATTGAACGCATCGATCTGCCGCCGGAAGTGCCGTCCACCAGTACCACGACCACAACAACAACGACAACCACGACGACGACCACGGAGGCGCCAGCAAGCAGCTCGACAACAACAGCAACCGGAACGGGAGCTGGATCAACAGCATCGACCACACCCTTGGAGACGTCGGTTAATGGTTTAGCAACCATAACACGTTCATATATTTTAGATGCCATATCGCAGAACGATGTGGTCGAGTTGGGGGCCGGAGTGGCTGTCGTCACCGAGACGACAAGCTCCCAGCTCGCTGCCGATGTGGATGCCACAACTCTGTTGCTGGCAACGACACCGCCCACATTATCCACTGCAGCGGGAGGAACAACGCCGGCGACAGGTGACTACTCAACGGCAGGTGCAACAACAGCAACAACAAGCAGCACCTGGCCAACGAGCACTGCGGCAGCAACGACAGCGGCACCTTCAACAACAACCCTGCTGCCAAGCAGCAGTTTCATTAAACAGATAACAGTAAGTGGCTTACCGCATTCAGCCGGCTTCCCCGGGTTTTCCCAAGCCTTACCCTAACGAGAGTGAGAATTTTCCCCCATTAAATGCCTTTTCATTACGCAAATTGGCGTAACTGCGGGGCAGGCAAAATAATTTTTATTAAATTTTTATTGTCAACGTTTGTCAAATTATAATTTTTAATACGGCCCCAGCAGTTTGCGTCTGACACACTCGATCTCGTCTGACGACTGTCTCGGCAACTGAATATTGTATAATATTATTGAATACAGTCGAGCTTCCCTAATGACTAACTGAGCAAATGCTGAATATTTTATAATTATTTAGGGAGTGCGTGGTGCTGTTTTGAATATTTCTAAATCAAAATGAATAGAACTTAATTAACTAAAAACTTATTAACGAATTTAGATGGATCAAGTTCCTTAGCAAAATATAGTTTTAAAAGCATAGACAGTTGTGGTATTCTTAAATTATTGATAATAACTTTATTGAGAAACCCAAAAGTATTCCTATCTTTACTGGAATTCCAAGAGGCGCTCCACAGAATCTCTTTAATTTAAATAATTTGCAAATTGTAGGTGGCTCGGTGGTCTGAGTTCGGGAGGCTCAACTGTATTCGCCAGAGAACGTGTGTGTCTGAGTGCGCTCTTATTATCTCATTGCAGACGGCTTCTCTCATCATTCCGGCCGTAGTCAAACTGGATTCCGGCAACTACACGTGCAGCCCCTCGAACAGTGCGCCCCGCACCATTGTGCTCCACGTGCTGAACGGTAAGGGGAGGTCTTCGGGTGGTGGCGTAAAAAAGTGGGTGAAAGTGGGCGGCGGAGGTAAGGTCCTGGCTGGGGAGGGGCTGTTTTAACTGTTTGTCTGTATGGCCGCGCAATTGAATTAAGTTTTCATTTAGCTTAATTGAATTTTATTCGGATGCGCTTGTGTTTGGTTTGATTTTTGATTTCTGCGAAATATGCGCACAGTGGGCCGGGACAACGCCCACTTATGAATGGAAATGCCCAATTACCACAAACTGAAAGTATTGCAAAAAGCAGCAGCCGTAAGCGGAGCATTTAACTAATTTTTTGTTTCCTCCATTTAATGCTACAGCCTTTCATCGCCAGCCACTGTGCCGGCTATTTGAGAGGTTTTTATTTTGTTTACACAATTTCCTACAATGGCAAACACAATGCCAGCGAAACGAAACGAAATGAAACCAAAAACCAAACCAAAAGAGGAGGCGGGACGGGGGGGTTGGGGAGGAGCGGTTGCAGTTTTATTGTTATCTCGAAATGGCCACAATTGCGTTATTTGCCCAATGTCCGCCAGGAGGGAGACACTGGGCAACAGAACAGGGACAGGGTGGGGGACATTGTTGAGTCCAAGGACCAAGGACGCTGACAACAATGACAGTGATGCGGAGGTAAATGTCCATGACGCTGGAGACGACGATGACTGACCTATAAATGTCGCAACGTAATGGTTAGCTATCTGTCCGGTTATCCATCTCGTCCGTCTCTATTTGTCATTTTGTTGGTTTACACAGAAAGAATCTCCATTTGCCTTTTGTCATACTCTCCAAATTAACATATCCTTGGAAAAAAAATCAAAACGAAAGGCATAAATATAGAAATTATGAATGATGCGCTACCCCCTCCCTTAAGTCTCCTTCCGTTTCCCTCGGTTTCAGTTCATTTTCTTATAGAATTAAATACTGGAAACGTCTTTAGTTTAGAACCCATTCATGGTCTTCGTTTTCTGCCTGTGCAGACTTGTTGCCCCGAATTTCTGTCTGCATTTAAATCGCTTGCCCAATGCTCCTGTTTCTGATTCAGTTCCTGTTCCTAGCTGTCAACTCCGACATGTGCTCCTCCATTTTCCCCTCTATGACCTCCCCCATGTGCTCGTCCATGTCTGCGTTTGGCTGCTATTTGTTGCCTGTCGTTTTCCACTTAAATCACGCTACTTAAGAGCCCTTCGCCAGCTGACAATATGATTCGACCGTGCCGAGTGTCGGCTCAGAGCCTGCAAAACAAATTCCGGGCGATTGTGACTGATGACACCTGACGGGGGACAAGGACTCGCAGCATGATTTTCGGGTGGACAGGTACAAGTTTGTTTTGTCGCAGACCGGGAAGCGGGAGCTGGGAGCTGGGAGCTGGGAGCCGGGAGCCGGGGCCGTGGGCCCTAGGCCTGGGTTGAGTGACGATTGTCAGGCTACAAATAATGGCCGTAAAAACGCCGAGTGCCGGAGTGGTACTTCTGTCTAGGTCAGAAAGGGCAAACAATTGACAAAGAATATTCGCAGGGTTTTTAAAATTAAATTCACAATTTAATTTGCTGTGAAATGGCCGCATTGTGCAGAGCATGACAAACATCATTTATAACACGGATTTAATGTATTTTTAATATTCGACTAATTGACGCAGATAAAGGAAAGGCTCACAGTCCACTTGCCATTCGCTCTTTGTTGCTATTAAGCCGGCAAATGAGTGAAAACATGTTAAAGCCGAGGATAATGTAAAACAATGCACCAGAGATATGTGTGGGAGTTGGCTGAGTGCCAGACAATAACGCAATTTCAGGCAGAAGAGAGCCACCCTCGCGCCATCGCATGGCATTTTACATAATTTTAATAACATTTTCCACGAAGCCCATGTAAGTGCGAAAAGGTTAATAAACTTAATGTCAATGCAGCGGCATTTTGCTATTTTTTTGTTGCCACAGCGCCGCTGCGTCATGACAAATGATTATTAATAACTTAATGATATTATCATTTATTTATTCAGGGATTTTTATTTTAATTGCACTCCGCTCTGTGATTTATTAAATCAGCTAGGACTGCCACTGGCACTGGCACTGGGAATGGATCGGCCCTAGTTGGTGGCGTAATTAATTTGCTTATTGCTGGCACTTTGTGAAGTGGCAATGTCAGCGTGCGGTCGTCGGAACTTAAATATATTCAATTTTAATAATTTTAAATAAATAATATCATGCATATTCCACAATGCCCCGGGAATTACTAACTGGTTCCGCAGACCGCAGCTCATTTTAGTCTCATTTTCCGATGACTCGCAGGATTTTGTTACCGCTGCGTTGCCGTCAGAAACACGCAGTGGTTGTGGTAATTGGTACTCGGTTTAATAATGGAAAAGCTGGTGCTGCGAAACTCAAAATTAACTTGGCCTAATTGTGGTAAACTTGCCGCCTCCTTATGTGGCAGGGGATATGTCTTTCAAATGTTCCAAGAAGAGACAAAACAACCCCATATTAAATTTATATGCAAAATTTATAATTATTATAAATTTGTCGTGTATTATTCAATATTTTCATTGGGATATATATTTTTTTCAATTAACAGGCCTTACTTTAAGCCCTTCATGTAATATTGATTTTTAACATCCGCACATTGCCGAGTTGAGGATTTAATTAATTAATTTACATTGTTTTGCCACCAGCTAATCAATATTTGGCCCTAATAAGATGGCTGGGGATCGGTGTGAGGTGTGGGTCAGCCGGGTTTATTTACTCTGATACTTTCAGTTAATTTCGGGGCCATGTCGATACAAGTTCAATATTAGCTCAGTGCTCATTTCCCGCGGATGCCGCAAAAATCCATCAGCGATATTAGCCGTGCATGGAAATCGAGAAGCCTCCATATGAGTGTGCCAAACCGCACCAACATACACTCTCAGCCACACCCACACCCCCACCCACTCGTGTGTGATGTTCAATTCTGCAATAGAAATATTTAATTACAATGGGCACTTTATTTATCCAATCGAACGCAGACAAGTTGAGCCGAACCGGAGTTGTGTCGGGTCGGATTTATTTTGCAGTCCCGAAAATTGATTGTGATGGCAGCGCATTGGGTAGGATTCCGGGTTTTTATAGGGTTTGTTGAATTGAATTATCGAATCAAACTTTGGCGACCATGGCGGGAATAATGCTGGTGCCGAAAGCCGCAGAGCCCCGAACCCTCAGCTAACCCGTTTCATATTCCTCTGTGATCGGCAGGTGAATACTCCGCCTCGGCCATTAAGTCGGGCAGTGTCAGCTGGAGAGCGCTAATTGGATGTCACGGCTATTTGCACTGGCGCAGCGTTACGGCGCTCCTGACACTTTTGTGGATTATTAAATTTGCTTTGGCCAGGGACATCTGCCAGCCAAATGCCGACAGAGCTGCCTGGACCGTTAACGCCGACGACACCGCTACCGCCACCGCAAGGACATGGAGCGCAGGATCCAGCGGTGCTAGAGAAGGTGGACCCAAATCAAGGGCGGGTTCCATCAGAGTTAGCGGCTCAATTAGTGCCGCCAAAGTGGCCGAGGACAAGACTTGAGTTGTCCCCAGTCTGGCGCCCAGTAACTTGGATTTTACGCTATAAAGGAGGCTATAAGCTAAGATTTTACTCGATATAATTACATATTATCACAGAGACAGGCGGACACTCATCCACGGCAACACAGATCCTTGAATAAACTTAACAAGCGTGCTCTCAATTCATACTTCATTTCTATGTGAGTGTAAATGAGTGTTTAAAGTGATTCTTAGGTTCAGGCATATCGCATATTTTGAGGGGAACTCTGCAAGAATTGTGTAAATAGAATGCACAGAATTCTACTTTAACGGATAGGAGCATCAATTTAAATCAGTCACGGTTGTATCATATATAAGTTACCAAAATAATCGCCAAAAGTGGGGAATGAATGAGATTCCAGCTAGAAATCGTGAGTAAATATTCACAGGAATTGCTAAAGAAACGTTATCTTACCCATAATATCCGCTCATTAACACCCAACTTCGATTCCCATTATCTTTCGGTTTCCTTAAGCTATAAATTGTAAATATGTATGTATAACTTATGAAGACCCCTGATTTTCTAAGACTTAAAATAATCCTTACGCATATAGTATAATGATAAATTAATACCGAATAACTGTGTAAATAAGCGAGTGTTACTGCGTTCCATTCAAATAAATATCCCAAGCAAGCCAAAACCTAAATGTAAACTCTAGCTAGTATATAAAAGACTTACTACAATTTTAGACGCAGACCGAGGAAAGCCCAGACAAAAAAAACACAAACTTAATCAACTAAATAAACAGAATTCTACGGAGTTGCTCCTACGTTGCGTATACTTGATTTGCAATATCAAATTTTAAGGGAATGCAAATGAAAACTAAAGTGAAATCAAAAATCAATTGAAATGAAATAAAACGATGTGTTTGCAATAATTCTTAAGCCTTTACAAATAAGTGAAATACAAATAAATAAAATAAAATAAAACTTCTTCAATGGAATCAAGCGGTTATTTATTCCTTTTTTTGGTATTATTAGGGCCTGGCCGTGCGGCAACAATTTAATTAATTAAAATTTTTAGCCACCTATTTGCCGGGTAGGGGCAGTGGTGTGTTCCCTATTCTACAGAAAATATTTTCCCCCAACATATGCATGGTTTACAGGATCCTTCGTCCTGGTCAGCTCACTCATATATTCAAACACCGGCTGAGAACTGTGGACAAGTTTGTTAAATATTCATTCATGGCTTAACCGCTGTCCACACACGGAGAATTCCGCAAAAAAAAAGTCGCCCAGTATGCAGAAGGGACAGGAAAGGAGAGAAGCGACTCAAATTATTCTCACCAACAACGTGTTAAACTGATGCAGAGCTGGGAGCTCGACAAACCCACTGGATGTCGGAATATTTCCACCCGTGGCTCAGCAGGCAACTTTTTGGCAAAACGAATTCAGCAGTAATTTTCTGTGGTTATTGGGCAGGATGTGGGCGTGGCCATCCGGACAGGCATGCGGATAAATGAGTTTTGGTTTTGGCATTAGTTGCGCATTCATTGCAGGCGTCGATGACGGCGTTTTTGTGCATTTTAAATAAACTCTCTCATATTTAATTTAAGCGAATTTTATTAAGTGAAATGCACACGCTTTTTCTTTGTACATGTATGCGGAAATTTATTTTAATTAACTTTAACAGAGTTATAAAAACGATATACTCTTTTTTAGAATGATTGCCGGCCAATTACTCAACTTAATTGTCGGAACCTCCAACCCCCTTTAAGATCCACAAAATGTCCATTAGCTGACCCAGATTTGGCCAGCTTAAGGAATTATTTCCATCTTGAAAGCTCTGGCGCTCTATTTAGTGTAAAGCATGGGAGTTTTCAAGGGAAATGTGAAAGCGCACAGACGGAGAGCAGGAAAATCAAAATGAAAATGAAAATCGTTCGTGGCATTTGTTTCAACAAGCGTACGCAAAGTGGTTGACGAGGAGGCAAAACCAGGGGACTGATGATGAGAAGGTGACGACCCCTGAGCGGTGAGATGAGCAAGAATATGGCATAAATCAGGCTGTACATGGAGCCCAGCCAGCACCGCTCCTCTCCACTCCACCTCCGTTGTCAGCCAATCATAGTTTTCACACTCTAGTTAACATCATTGTCACCGAGTTTCACTCACTCGCAGAGTGGAGGGAAAAAATTGGTTGACGTTTGCAATTTGTCACCCTGCCTGCCGCCTCCTGCTCCTGTCCCGTATTTGCTGCACAATTTTCCAACGAATCTACATGGCTGGCAGGGCCACCCTTTTCGGGGAACACTCTGCGTTTGTCGTTTTTCGTTTTTAAAATTTTACCAACGTTGACATTTAAGTTAATTTGCATACTGCCGCACAAAATTTGCCCGGCGGCGGTGGCTGGCAAGGCTGCCTACTCTGATTATGGCAACGAAATGGACCCTGAACTCCACGGCTGTCACAGTTCCCACCTATAACCCTCTATTCCTTTGTGCCTATCTGCCGGTATCTTTGTAAAAATTCCATATTTGCATTCTACTTTCCGCCTTCCCCTCTCTATCTTGCCGAGTCAGTATTAAAAACTAAACGTTGGCCAATTACACAAAAAATTAACATACAATTCTCATTCAAAGAAATGCCGGAATTTGCAACCATCTGCATATACACTGCGGCACAGAAGTGTAAGACTGTATCTAATTTATACTTAACAAATTAAAAAAATTAATGAAAAAAGGCTAAAGCCAGGAAAAGTATTATTTATTTTAGATATATAAACATCGTTTACATGGTAAGGTGATATACTTTTCTTGTATTTTGTAGACCTTACGGTGTACTATACTTCTGTGACTGTCTTTAAGCTCCAACTTTGTTGTTATATCCACTGAAGTCAGCCCTGCTGCCTGTTGGTTATTCGCCGGCCATGCAAATGAATTTAAAATACAAAAAAAAAAATTTGAATTAAACGACAGCTCAGGAATCTGATAACTAAAGTTGTTCGGTTTCCAGGAAACGTTAATTTGCGGGCTCCAAAGAGTTTGAAATCTCTGGCAGTCGAGTGGCAATCTCGAGGCCCATAAGCCGCAGCTTGCTGAACTACGTGAACGTTGCATATTAATCAAATCCGCTCCGCAGCAGCGAGTTGGTGCAATTTGGCTGGATGCAGAGCGCCATAAAATATGCCAGCAGAAACCAAACAGTGCCCGCATCCAGCATACCCCAACCTCATCCTCAACCCCGTCCCACATGCCGCGTTCCCGCCCAGCATCCGTTGGGGATCACACTTGTCTATGCGCGTTTAGCGCGATGGCTGCCACAGGGCTTCATGGGCGAGCTGCCACCCAGCTCGTGGCACCCAATTTCCGGTGCTTGCGTAAATACATTATGCAGCTTACAACTACTTAACGGGCGGCAAAGTGCGGGCAACTCGCGGCATAAAGTGGCAAATTCAAGGTGCAACTTTTGTCGATACAAGCTCCTGCTGCTGTGCTGTTGCTGCTGCTGCTGCTGCGGCTGCGACCGAGTCCTGGTCGCGACTCGAAAGGATGCAATAAAAGTGCACAGCAAAACTGTGAAAAAGGTGAAGATTACGCACTGAATAAGAATACGAGGCTTTCCGCCTGGAAAGGAGTGCACTGAGCGTCGGAAAAGATTTAGAAAACTTTTAAATCCTTTAAGGGCTTCTTAAATACAAATTGTTATTTAAAGTTTTATCAACCAAACAAGAGATGGAATAGTTAGTGAAAAATTTAAGGTATGCAAAAAGCACATTTAAAATGTCCTGGATTAATATAAGCCGAGATTTTCCTGTGGATTATACATAGTAAATACCTCTAGTACGCTTAAAATAGCTTTTAGTTTGGCAATAAGACACTTAATGATATATTTAGTTGTTTTCGTTCGCCTAATATGGTTTTTATTATTATATTTTTAACTTTAACAGAAAGAGTTCTAACTCCTTTTTTAAGCATTTCTTTCAGTGCCCCTGCATATGTGTGTGTCACAAAGTTGTGCGCGAGAACTCGCACTCAACCTGAATCCAGACAGACACTTTGAGGCAGCCCCATTCACATGACAAACATGTGTGATACGCCACTTGCACCCCGCCAGCAGCCATTTCCATCTGCATTTGCAACAACAGTTTTTCTTTGGCGGCACCTGCCCCTTTCCAGAGTCCCTTCTGCACCTCCTCGTCAAAAGCCACGCCCCGCACCAAACACCCCTCGCCACACACCACACACACGCCCAACCGAACGCTCGTCTGTCAGCGTGGCGTACTCATGAAAGTTAAGGACTTGCATAACTTCTGGCATTTATGTGCGCTTTTCACCTGCTTGCCAACGGCTTCACCTACTTTCACTCCCCTTTCCTCGCCGGCCGCCCGCTTTTCCTTGCTTTCCATGGTTCATTACGCTAATGCCGTGTTTTCAAATTATTTTACATGCACCCGTCCTTGCCACCGCCGCCGTGCCCCCTTGTTTCTGGTGACTATTTGTTGCATACTTAATGGGAGAGGGCGATGATTAGCATGCAATAAACTAGTTTAGGTGCCGTGACATAGTTGCTGCCCCGGGCATTACTCATCCAGAGATAATCCGTGCTGGGATCAATGTTCTAAATAATCTAAAGCATCAAAGTTGAATTATTGTAGCATGTGTACAAAAATGTTTTTTTCATTAACTTTAATGTGTATAATAAATTGTGTAATTAATATTGTTGGTCTAAAGCGGATCTGATAACTAATTTATTTTTATAATTTAGTTTAATGTATAGCCTATTCATTTCATATAACATTAAATACAGACTTCTAACTAGTTTAATTCAAAATAAACACCATTTAAAACTTCCCAAGGCTGTAACAATGAGCTCTAAAATTACTTAAATTACAAGCTGCAGATGATTAAAAACCCCACATTATCCATGTCCATTTCAAAAAGGCGTATATATGCTTTGTCAGGTATTCGCTCAAGGCCATTGGCACACAGAAAGCCATCTAATTAAACGCATAATAATTAAGATTGGATATCATCAAATTAATGAATGTCAAAAGCAAGTCTCTGCGGCAAAGGTGATGGCCAAGGTGGGCATATAACGACAGGTTGTTTGCTTTACATAATTATTTCATTAAGTGTTTTGTGTGCGGCTCTGAGGCCGAGAGACTCTGCGGAGCTTCCAGTCGGGCTTACTGGGGACCTTTTCACTTTTCCACTTTGGTAATTCCAGCATTTAACAAGTCGAAAAGCTGCAGACATCCCGCCGCACTCGCCTTGACCTCGGGCGCTGCCAAAACCGGAGGAGAGGAGATGCCAAGATGCCAAGAAGCCGGGACTCCAGCAGCTGGGATGCGGGGCGATGTGGCGGAGCTCATTAACAAACATTAGTTGCAAATGTTGTGAATTACTTAAGGAATTAATATTCCATGCTTCACACACACACACACACACCGCCTCGGGGGAGGAGCAGGGGCTGGTACTTAATCCCCCCGAGGGCTGCTGGCACTCCACCACTGCCAAGGCAGCCAAATGAGCGGCAGTCATAAGTCCTGGCTTGCCAGCACATACACTCGCACACTCGCTCCCTAAATCCTGCCCGGCGTCTGTGAGTACACTGTGGTGTATACTTAATGCAAACTAATTCATTCCCCCACACAAACACTCGCACACCCAATAGGTTATCATCGGCTTCATCATTAGAACGATGCTTGTCTGCAGCACTGGTTAATGATAGTTGACCTCCCCGTAAGCATATTGAATTAATGAAAGCTTTTTGTCTGCTGACCAAGATATATACCCCGGCTTGTCCACTCTCCATCTCCTGCCTGCCAGCGAACAAGGATCCCCATCTCATGTCGGTCCTCGGAGCCATCTAATCATCGGGCACATTGTTGTCCTCCGAGCCTTAAGAGTGTTAAGTGATTAATAATTTAGTACGTCTTTGGGCTATCGATTTGCGGTGAATGCTGTTCTGAATGATTGACTGATCCCTGGAATGGCTTTGTGGGATTTTATCTATTCTATATTTTAGTTGGCACAACCGAAGCATGAACAGGTACATGTTTCTTCCTCTCCTGATTGGTTCATGAAGCAGAAATATAATGCGGCTTTTTCACTGACCAAAGTTGTAAATACTTTATAAAACTAATGGAATATATATCAAGAATATATAGTATATGTTATAATGTGATATGCAGCAAATAATATTAAGCCAATTCGAATATCAATTATTCTTAATACTTACTCCTTACTCGACATCTTTAGTAGTTTCATTTCTCGTTTGGTTTAAGGGCTTGCAATTTTTCAAGGGTGGCCTGAAACAAAATCCAAGGACAACCACAACTGCCAAAGAATAATTCTCTTAGCCAGGCACCGCCGCAAAAGTCCTGGCCCCAATTTTCTTTGTTTCATTTTTCTTTTTCACCGGGTTCTATCTCCCTTCGTTTTCTCTGTCTTATCGCATTACCTACTGGCAGAAAACACAAAAACTTTCAATTTTCCTTCACACATGCAATTGGTTCTAAGCGGCTTTTGTGGTCCTTTGTGACTCCTTTTACCATCCTCGATCCGTTCCGTTTTTTTGGGTTTTCCTAGAATTGCATTTTTTTTAGCGAATTGGGCGGAAATGCAAATTTCGCATAAACAAAGCACGCACAACAAATTAAAACAAGTCATAAATGTGTGTTTGCTTCGGGAAAAGAAAAGAATTTCTGCTAAACACAAATGGCAAACTCTTTCAGGGGCATGCGAGCGGTGGAAATTGGGAAAACCCGGAGCGTTCGGCACGTGCCCCGAATATTCTATGGCTGTTAATTATGCCGTTGTTGTTCGCCCGGCACTCGAACGATATCTCTGTCTATGAGGCAAACATTTCGAAATTCCCAAGATTTATTTTCGTTCGGTAGGTTGGAGAGGGAAATTAGCCAAAAAAGAACTCGACTGGAGTGAGGTGTGGCAGAATATGAAAAATAACTTGCGCCTTTTTATGTGCAAAATATTGAAATATTAGAGGGTTGGGGGCGGGACGGGGAAGGACTCGCCTGGCAGCGACATTGGGAAAGGCAAAGGATACCCTTGGCTTGCTGGACCCAAAGGATTCATCAGCGGCAACAGCTGTTGACTGCCGGCGCTGCCGAAAATGTTAGCATTTTGCGATGATGTATCGTCGGCATCATTATAACAGCTGCCAGAATCAACACGCAGAAAAACGAGAGAGAAATCCAAACAATTTATGTGGAAATTTCAGAAAATAACTAGGATTCCAATTACAAATACCCAGCCGACGAAATGATGCCCAATTTTTGTGGCCACCAAAGTATATAACAAAGACAAAACACTCTTATATCAAATTATAATATTATTATCATATTTGTTTAACAATTTCCCATGTTTGGTCAATAACTATTCATATGAGATTATGCAACATCTCCCTGTGTAGCTGGCCCTTCCAATCCTTCGCAAGGTTCGGGCAGGAAATTTTGAATGCGTTTTCACCCGAGCCCTGATGGGCCCAGAGCCCCATTTGTGCGTGCCTTGGGTACTTGTTGTTATATTTATCACAGAAATGTACTTTATCTTTGCCGGTGCCCAATGCGCGCGGCGGCGAATCGGAGAGCCGGAGAGGAGCGCCAGCGCCGGAGAGCCGTAGAATCGCAGCGGGATCGAGGGGAGACCCGTAACCCTATACCCTTGGCCCGGGACATTCGTCAACAGCTGCTGCTGCTGCTACGGAGGAGACCGCCCCGGATCCGCCGGTAATTGTGCCTTCTCCCATCTGTCGGCGAACGGATGCTGCGCAGATTCCCATGCAAACTAAATTGTATAAAAACATTCCAATGTATTGTTTTAAGATTAAACTTGCATTATGAACCCGCAGCAGCGGGCGAAAGTTGTGTCGTAAAAAGCGCAAAACAGCTGTTTGATTTTCACTTTTATTTATTTTTTTTTTATATGGACGAAGCATGTTGCCAGCGTGTATTTTTAATGTTTAAATCCCCTTTGATGGATGGCAATAAAAAAAGTTGCCATATGAGCGGTGAATAGCGTTATATAAACGAAGTTAACTTGCTGGAAACTCAGTTCTTTCGATCGCTCATGATAGAGAGACCCAAAATGGGAATCAAAGGAGCAGAGATACAGATTTACAGTTTTCAGGCGAACGCCTCCTTTAATATCAATGCACCTGTCCGCATAAATTGCGGGAAGCATGTGGAAGTGCCAACCTGACTTTGGGATATTCATTGAAATGCAATATTCTGCGCGCGGCCTGACTCGCTAATTTGCATAAGTCCATTACTGGCCGAGATGACGGGCCCTCATAGCCGGAGGAGGCTGGACGGCAAAGTTGACACGGACGGCTGCGGATGTGGCCAGCTCTAATTCCAGGACCCAAATTTCATGGCATTGATGGTGACGTTGTAAAATCCAAACATGTTGCCCCATTTAGGCTGCTATTGGGGCTTTAACTTCTACGTGCTGATAATGAGGAGATGAGTTCAAGTTGAAAATAAATATACTAAGGTTTTAACTGGGAAAACTAATGTAGAAATCCCAGCCTGACTCTGGGATTTTGATTGAAATGCAATATTCTGTTCGCGGTATGACTCGCTAGTTTTCATAAGTCCATTACTGGCCGAGATGACAGGGTGCGGATGTGGCCAGCTGTAATTCCAGAACCCTAATTACATGGCATTGACGGTGACGCTGTAATATAAACAAATTTTTACACATTTAGGCTGCTATCGGGACTGGCACGTAGAAGTTGTGGTGATTATGAGGAGATGGGTTCAAGTTGAAATAAAATATACTGAATACTCAGATTTTATTAAAATTATGCTTGCTAAACTTCTGATTGTTACTTAAATTGCTCCTCGTCTTTGAAGTTTAAATGGAAGCTGACGAAGTTCAAGCTGCAAGTTGATTACCGGGAAATCAGAGAAATATTATGCACTCTGTGCTGTACATCCCGCTTGGCCCTACGCAAATCTTATAAAATCGCTGCATTATTTCATAAACCTATTTCACCCCCTTCAGAGCTCGTTGCCATGACAAAGAGCGTTCGCATTCGAATCACTATCTGCCTGCCTCCTCGTTGTTTAGGGACAACAAATGCAGCAATGTAAACGAGTATGAGTGCGAGTACGAGTATATTTAATGCAGGACTCGGCAATATTGTCTTGGCCTTTGCCCGCAGAGTCGCTGTTCAAATTCAGTTGCCTTCCGTAAGGTTCGGGTTTGAATTGTGTTGCCATTGCGTTGTTACCCGACTCTCTGCCGGCAGACATCATTATTTCTGGAGTGGATGTTGCGCCGATAAACTCGCAGAGCGTGGCAGTTTCGCTCTCCCTCGTCCGGGCCGAGGTCTCAGTTCCCAATCCCATCTCCAGACCAGCCAGACCCCCCCAAAGACGGCAGAGTCATCGTCTTTGGCATCTTTATCCTTTATGCAAAAAGCGAAAAAATGGGGCACAAATCGGGGTAAATAAAAACACACAGCTCTGCTTTCCGGGTCTCCAGTCCTGATGGCAATAAAAAAAGCGCTCACAATTTATTGATTTCATATTAGTAGACTCGCACACATCATGATCGGATGAAGGTCTCTGCATAAATTTTCATCTCAGCCCGAGAGTATGCTGCACACTCTCCCGTCTTTATTCCCACGCATCTCGGATGTTGACGCACAACTTTTTTCCAATTCTGGGTTTTTCTTTTTCTTTTTTGGCTAATGCCTTGATTTCAATTTGTCTACACCGCGCCGCAGCCCGAATGTGGGTCAGCCTTTTCCCCGCCACTCTACTTCGGGCTGCCTTGCTAATTTGGACTCAGAATTTTGGGGCCAAAGAACTTGTTAATTGAATCAAATTGTTTCCTAATTGTTGTTGAGTTTCGATTTCTTTAAACACGATTTTTGAGAATTTGCTGCTCGCAGAGAGGTGGGAAAACTTTCCACATCTTTGGCTCCCAAGTATTTAAAACTTAAGACCATATTTAATACGGAGCTAAGCTAATGACTGAGTAATGGAATTATGAATGAGATGGAGAAATAAAAAATGCTTAATCAATAAACCTTCAATATTTTGTAGAAGTTATATTTAAAATATTTTCACACATTCAAGTTTGAATTGCATTTCTATTTGTTGTTAGGATATACTATTAATTACACTAAAATAAAGATGAACAATAGAACCATTGATGGATTGAAAATACGGGCTTTAAATGTTGTTTACAGTTTTCAGCCCTTTCACATTCATGCCATAATCCCTTGAACTTCAATTGTTGGCTCTCTTCAAACTCGGTGCTTTCAGGATGCAGCCCTATGGGGAATTATCGGATAATACCACATCACAAGCACACACACAGTGCCACTGCCACTGGCTCTCTGGTCCGCAAACAATTCATCATTTATGCCAAATATTGTGTTGCCTGTACAAATTATAAACCGAACTACCGAATGCCGATTTTGATAAGCTGATTTATGCTCCATGTTTAGTCTGCGGCCAACCCGTGCCTTCCCGCCGGCCCTTCGGTTGACAGGAAAATCATTAGGCTAATGTGATTGAGTGGGGCGAGTGTAAACAATAATATTGGAATTGGCAAACAAAAACGAGCACGATTTGAGCACATAAATTAAGCGGGAAATCGCTAATCCCCTGAAATTGCCCGATATGCAAAGTCAGTCAGTCGCTGGGCGATAACAAATGCGGAGCAATTATGGCCGCATTAAGCATATGGCGAAGTGGTCATCCTCTCAGCCCCATATGGATGCTGATGTGGAGTGCATAGTCGGTGCTCTGCCAAGGATTTACATAAATCCCACAGCATTTACTCGCATTCAATAAGCAAGCACTCCCAGGAAGGAACAGAGCCATGGCCAGGAACAGGGGCACTTGACTCGGCTTTAAGGCCACTTAATAATCCACTTGGACGGGTTACGAGAGGCCCGCTCCCACTCCAGATTGCCCGCACTGTTGGCATTGATTTACGGGTGGACTAGCCCCGAAAACCAAATCCCAATCCCAATCCCAGCCCCAGCTTCAGTCCCAAACCGAGTGCCCATCGGGTATGCAAATCGAATACAACTAAATGTAAACACACACAAATGCAGTTCCAGATGGCAACCTTTCGTTGGCTGTTCCATTTCTATTTCTCCGATTTGATTTCGCAAGGGCTCTAATGCCCCCGCCGCTACCTGGGAAGGGGGTTGATTGGGCTGGGGCCTTCGGTGGACTTTAGCCGACTGGATGTCTGGCAGACATCCTTGGCAAACTTTTGCCTGGACGGCTTAACTTTTTCGCACGTGTAGTTGGGCAGCAGGAGGCTTGGAATGTAACCCAGCCCCTCGTAGTTCAATTTAGAGAAAAAAAATAACCTCTTTGTTTCTCGGCAATCCCTTAAAATGTTTTCTCAGCCAAGAACTTTCCTAATTTACCAGTGACTCCGAGATTGGGCCAAGCTAAGAGCAGTTGAGGCATTCACTTAAAGGCAATTTCTCAGTGTCCACTTAAAGTGCCTTAAGTATTTAGCTTTCAGTCTAAAGTAATAAAAATTATTTTCCAAGTCTAATTAAAGTTATCCTTTAGCAAAGTGAGTTGTAAAGACTGCATTGCAGATGAGGTGTCACAGTCAAGGTCCAAGGTAAACACAATACTCGACGACTGCTGGCGGACATGCAAATGAGATGGAAAACCTTGAAGCGGATAGATCGTCCAGGTAAATCACCCAGGTATAACAACACCCACCGTTTACACCCTATTTGCAGGAAGCAGACAGCCGACAACAGACAACAATGGGCCATAAACGCATTAACAGTAATGGTAAACAAGGCGGCGACTGGCCGAAGATCGCTATCCATCACACTTGCGCAGCGGGCACTCGCAACCTGTTTGATGTCCAACCGCGCTCGAAAGTCATCTGCGCAGGCGCCGCGACACGCATACGATCGGAGGGGGCAATTTGGCGGTTTTCAAGTCAAATTTGTATAAAGAAAATAATAAAAATGATAAGAATTGTTTAATTATCAACACCATGCAAATAAGGGATCAAAAATTTAAACAAAAAAATGGTAAAGCCTGATCACTTAATCTATATTTTAAGCCATTTTCTCACTATTTAAAAATTAAATAAAATTAAAAATTTGGCAAAAGTCCCAGAAATCTTTAGATAACATCACTTAAAAAGTACTTGAGTGTTTGAAATAGTCAAATCTCTTATCTTTTGATAAGAGTTATTAAAAAAAAATATAAAAACCTTTTTCTAAAAACAAACCGTAAAATAGTTAGGAACTTCTTGAGATGGCGACACTCTCGCCATCATCCAACGTGTTCGCTGTCGAACGCAGGCTTCCACCAGTTGATACCTCCGCGGCTGCAATTCTTCGGCTCGCTTCCAGGCCTCTCGCGAAGTGGCCAAAATGGGTCAGGCTATATAAGCCCGGGTTCAAGGCGATCGCCGTTTCAGACAACGCCAGCAGTCAGCAGTCGCAGCAACAGCGCAGTAGCCACTTCGAAAGCAGCCAGAGCCACAGTGCCAAGTGAAATCCGAAGCCTCTCGAAACGAAAGTGCCCATCGATCGAGCGTCGAGAAAAGAGAGAGCAATTTTCCAGTGTAATTTTTGGGTGAATTTCTAAGTGAATTGTGTGCTTGACAATCGCGTGCTAAAATTTGCAATTTTTCTAGTGCGACGAGCCAAACCAACTCGGCCGAAACTGTAATTAAAGTTTAGATTAATTGCACCGAACTCATCGAACTGAGAGACAGCGGATAAATCGACAGGTGAGCTAACAATTTTAATGGCAAATGTCCAGCTCAGTAAAAGGGATGTGAAATGGCAATTAAATTGCTATTCTTTTTAAGCTATTAAATATTCAAATAGTAAATCAAAAAGCTAGTTTTGGCTTGTGTTTAATAAGGGTCAGTCATGGGAAAAGTAAATAGAGAAATTTCTTTGATTAATCATCACACCTAAAAATTATAAATTAGTTTGTAATTCTTAATATCTTACAAACAAAATAAGAAACTACAAAATAGCTTGAATTTAGCATACAGTTTCACCGTTGCTAGAAGTGTCAGAAACTGCACAATCACTTCCTGTCAAAACCCTAAATCCGACAGATACAAGTAATCCGAAACGCATATATAGTCATGCACATTCGACTAGAATCCAGCAGTAGAAAGTTATTGACAATTGATCGAATGCCACTATTCGGCCTCGAGTCGTGCCGTACGTTTATTTGTCCAACAAATTGGGGCTATATGGCCAGAGCCAAATATTTGGGTCAGGCCAAAAGAAATAACAGAACTCGGGGCACAAGCCCGGCAACACGAGGGGGGATTTCTGTTAAACGAGTTAACAACTTTGCATGAAAGAGCAAACAGAAACCCATCGACTGGACGGAGCGTGGAACTTGTCAAAGCACCTGGGAAAGAGACGCGGCGGCGGGGAGGGCTGAGGTGTGGCGGGCACACACGCACGCACCTGGAAATGTGCATTCATCCAAGTTGGTTCTTTGGATGCCAGCCGGCGATGATGGCCGCCCACTGACCCAAATGGGCGCCCGTCGACTGTCAGTCCAAAGAAATACGTTTTCGAGTGCTCCTCGTCCACGAAACCACCTCCAGCCTGGCTCTGGCTCTGGCTCTGGCTCTGGCTCCCGTTGAAGTGGATGAGGCCTTGCGGCCGTTTTGTCTGTGGCCTTGATTCGATGTGGGTCTTCGTCTCTGCCTTGGCTGCTGCTGTGCTTCTGTGCCTGGCCAATTAACGCCAGCCTTTTGGCCAGTTCCCATATAGAATTTATTTATTTAATTGCCTGCCAAAGGTCACGAATTTTACCCGTTTGTTTACCTATCTGCCAGGGCTCTTTCTATGTGGCTTTCATTCAGTGGTTGCTTTTGGCATTTTTTGCGGTGGCCGTTGCTGTTGCTGTTATTGCTTTTGTTGCTGCTGGTTGTCAAGTTGAGCGAGGTGAAAGTTTTTCTTTGAAGCTGTAAAGTCGTGTTTAATACATTTTATGTTTTGGCCGAGGCCGAGTCAAACTGAATTTGTTTTCTCGATTGCCGCCGGCTGGAGAATGTGCAGTAATTTCTATTGCTCTTGCCACTCATGGCTTAAACAAAGCGAATCCGGGCAATGACAGTTGCAATTTGGCCATCAAGAGCAGCTGTCTAATAACCATAATGGCTGTGGCAATTGCAAGTGCAATTTGTTCTGCTTTCTTGCGGTTATCACTGCATTTCGGGGTCAGTAAAAGTTTCGAGTGCTCGGCGTTTTCACCGTCTAAGTGGATGGCCGACCTGTCCTGGCATTGCATCATGCTGTTACCGAACAATCGATAAATTCCCCGCCTCCCGAGCTCTGATTAAAATGCAGCTCAGCCGCCGCGGCGGCTGACAGTTAGGCAGCGAGCTTCCTCCAGGGTTCGCTGACCAGCGGCGCAAACGAAAGACTTAGGGCACAAACTCGCTAGAAAGCCGCGAATGGTAATGCGATTCCCATTAAGGTTAAGCACTCGGCAAGTGCCGCGCTTAAGCATTTAATTAAATTTTAACTTTTCTTGGTCAATAAACCTCGGCTCCGCTTGATTCTGGCCAAAAAGAAAGTGAAACGTGAATATTTGAGGCTGGCAGAGTTTCTCTGCGAGCCCAGCCGGAAACCAGTCCGTGACAGTCCAGAAACCCGCAGAATGACTCAGGGCCCCTTAGTTCCAATCCCATCCAATCCGATCCAAGCCGATCCCAGCCACTCCACTCCACTCCCAGAAACAGAAGACGGCCAAGAGCCGGGCCGAGAGCTGGCTGGCTGGCTGGCTGGCTCATTTACCGCAAATCACGAACGTTTTACCGCTTTCTCATCTTTGACTTTGACCAGAGAGCCGGTGGAGCGTGCTGCGGCACGAGACCGCAAACGAAACTGAAAATAAATACACACTTATACATCTGTGGGGGAGAGTATATCAGCACATAAATTACAATGATATTTCTCGGCGGGCCTGCCAAAGAACTTGGTTAGTGTTACACCCCCGCCCTCGGAGTTGGCTGTTTCTCCCTCGCCGTCCACTGCGGTTTCCACACTTTCTAATTTGCGACTTTTGACCAGCGGCAAGTGTAATTGCTGCGCTCTTTACTTTTCTATTGAATTGCTTGTGCCTCGATTTTAATTGCCGTTTTAAGGCAGGCCATGAAAGTAAGAGTTGCGTGCGGGGCTTCCAATTAGAGTTGCGTGTTTCTCTCTCGGCGAAAGATGCGCTTTTCGCCGCAGAGCTAGTTAGGCGGAGAACTAACGTGGTGGGCATGCCAGCTAAATTATGTCATCGAGCCGATCACGAAAAGTGGCTGTGACTAATTTGGCCATCACAGTTTCGCCTGAGCTCAGCTAAACGGCCAAACTCCCTCCTCCATCGGATGCAATCAATAAAAAATTTCTCTGCCACACATTCCGGCTATTAATTACCATTATCTCAGGCAGTCTAATCGCTCGATCACGCCTCGGGAGAGCGCCTGCTGCAACGGCTTTCTAAATTTACATGGCAGCCATAATTTCCACGGAACTCGGTCGAATTGTGTCACAAAGCCATCAGGCAGGAGTCCGTGCGATATACATACTAGCTGCCCGATTAATGACCTGGCAATTTACATTTCTCTCTCTCTTTCTCCGCCTCTCTCTCCGTATATATTCTCCGACTGAGTGACCCATTCTGGGAGCCCGTTTCTGTGCCCGGCAATTAAATGGAAATCAATGCAATCTCAGCCATTGGCATTCCGCAGCCTCGTTGCCTTTATTAATTGTAACGGGAACCTGCTGCATGACATCTGAGCGAAAGAACCGCTAGTTAGAGCCGCTTAAACTGGTTCTGGCTCTGATTCTGGCCAGCATCCCAACATGATATCTTCACTAGCCGCAGCCCGGGAACACAGAAAGAGATGAGCCCCTCTCATTGGCAGTTCCATTCTAATTCGCTTCGATGGAGCGGCCCATTGTAAGCGGCTTCCGATGCCGATACTCGTAATATCGCTAATCCAGCGGAGCTGCGATGATGTCTAATTGCCGGCACTTGCCACCTTGCCTCACCTGTGGTGGCTTTCCACGTACATTGCCCAACCTGCAACCTGCCACTCGGGTAATTTCCCTGCCTCGAGTGCCATCTTCAATCCGCGGCCTGGGGGCCTTTATACTGGGGAACAGGTTCGCTTTGACCGACACCTTAATTGGGAGCAGTTATACTCGTTTCTGGATGTTTCGGAAGCGACTGGAGACGCTTCGGCTTTAATTACGCGCCGCTACAACTTTCTTATCTGGTTTCCATGGAAATTGTAACATATATAATGGGAAAATTTTGACTATGATTCGGAAAACCCCGCTGGGTGACAGTTAGGAAGTACTAGGGTGAGACTTGAGCGCTGAGAGAGATAATACTTACAGTCTGTGGATGATCTGCATTATCTAAAAGGTATTTGCATACAAAAGTAGTTGAAGCTAAGGTCAAAATGTTGTAAAAAGAAGGTCAGAGAATTGAAATAATATACAAAAAACAGATATAGGGAATCGTTTTAAGCTAGAAAATATTTTAGTAAATTAATTAGCAGTCATGTGTGTCTTATCAGGGTACAATTCAGATTATATGTAGGCCCGTATTAAGACAACATATTGTTCAACTTTGAGTGAGGTCTGCTGGCCGCAAGTTCGTAATAGTGACTCTAATGACATGTGTAATGGCCAATTGAAATCGGGGCAAGCGTGCGCCACTCAAATGGGCCACCGCTGATTCCCATTCCCGAGCCGTGCCGAGCCGTGCCCCACTCACAATTGGGCAATGAGAAAGTGTTGTTATGCGGACGACTTCGGGCAGTCCCCGGCTGAATGTCAAGCAGCTCCTAATCCCACATCTCGCTTCGTTTCAGTCGCCATGTGGAACCAACGGAAAGTGCACGCCTGCCTGCTGCTGTCCATCGTGGCCAGCAACTGCCTGCTGATGACCTTCGCCTACCCCCAGCAGGAGGTCTACCAGCGACAGCATCAGGTGACCCAGTCGCCGGAAGAGAGCCTGGCCGCCCAGGGGCGCAAGTTCGCCGTGAAGCCAAACGCCTCCAAGAAGGTGGCCTTGGACGATATCGAGGACGACCTGGAGAGCAACCAGATTCAGGAGACGGTGGGCGGACCCGGCGGCTTCACTTGGTCCAACATGCTGTCCACCGTGATGACAATGTTCTTCAACGGAGCCATCAACCAGGCGCCCACCAAGTCCGACGATGTGGACAACTCGATCGGTTTGGGGGGCAGTCCCTGGGCCAATGTCATCTCGATGGGTGAGTGTTTTTCTTTTATGATTACGAATTGTGTAAAGATATAGGTGGTAACATAGAAAAAAAATAAGAGAAAGTCTGATTTGATTGCTATTCCCACAATAAATCCGCTTCTGTATCTCTCGGCAGGTCTTCGCATCATCAACACCTTGCTGGGCGGCGGAGCACCCAGCGATGGCATCGATAAGGTCGACAACGGCGGATCTCCCATGCAGGTAATCGATCGATCCATTAGCCCCTAACAGGTGTACACTCACTGATTGCTTTTGTGCCACTTTTGTTTTGCTTTGTCGTAATTTGCTGTTCGATCGATACCGTTTCGTTTCGTTTCGTTCTGTTTTATATCTTACATCTTATGCCTTACATACTGATACTGATTCCGATACTGATTACGATTCTGGTGCCTGGCTCTTCTTATTCTCTCGATTATGTTTGTTTCCCGCCTACCTCCTCTACCTCTACCTCGCTAATAATCGCACAGGGCATATTGGTGGCTGTGATGTCGGCCGTTTTAGGCTCCAGAGACCCCGATCAAGTCAACTCGATGGCCAAGCAAGCTGGCGAGGTAAAACATCTTTATTGCTTTCACAACACAAAAGAACCACACCGAGCAACAAGATTTGGGTCTAAGCTAGGAGGGGCCCCTTAAGTCCAAAAGATTAAAATTTGAATAATTTATTGCATAACTTGAACCATTAAGTTACCTTTTTTGACACTTAAAGTCCCTAACTTTGAAGCCTTTTAAAAATGTTAAGATATATACACAGATAACTTAAAATTTCATAAGCCAAAGCTATATAGTTTTTAGTTTAGTTTTGGAAACATTAACAATACTATTTTAATGATAATGAAGGCTTTGGGAACTTAGGGATGGGTTAGTTCCCGCCTCTGATAAAATAAGTGTTACAATTATTACTATTATAATTATAAATTCAAAAGCTAATTTTGCTATATTTTAGGATCTGCTTGACATATTGCTTACTTACGTATGCTCCTTAAAAATCTTGTAAGCTACATAAGTTTTACTAATTTTATTGGATGTTTGGAAATATATATTTAAAGGCTGGACTAGTTATTTAGCTAATTTCATGGTAATGCCCGAATCTTGTTGCCCAGTGCTGGAAGTGTAAATTGTTCCAATGCACACCACACACACAAACACAAATATACACACGCAGTTACACACTCACATACTGTATTGGCACAAGCAAATGCAAGACTAATTGACTAATGCTTACTCTACCTCCGCACACACCTCACACACTTTCCACACACTCTCCACACACACTCCACGCCACTGAACATCGCTACCCCTTCCGCATCCACAGTTCATACAGATCGTGATGAACCTGCTGGACGCCCTGAAGACCTCCTTCTCGCACCGCTCCCTGGCGGCCCGCTCCCTGGGCAAGCGGGACTCGGTGAGCGACGCCGTCGTGGCCGGCATCTCCCTGATGAAGGGCTATGTGCGCACCTACCGCAGCTCGGAGGCGGACCAGAACCAGGACAAGTGCACGCAGCGCTACATGTGCGATGCCAACACGGAGTGCGTGCGCGAGATCGGCGGCAGCAGCATCTTCTGTCAACTGGGATCGTAAGTTCACATGCTAAATAGACACCTAAAGGAGGAGCTTGTTAAAAGGATGCTATTTCTATTTTCTCCAGTTATGCCACCAGCTACGTGCTGGGCCGCACCAGTGGCAGCAGCTTCGAGGAATTGTACGATGCAGGACGCAGGGGTCGCTCCGGCTTCGACTGTCGCCAGCTGTATCTGGAGTGCAATGAGGTCTAGGTGCCGCCTCCTGGCCACCCAGCCATCGCCCGCTGGACTCTCTCTCTCTCTAAACTAATTTAAATTAATTTATGACTTCCACCTAGACGTTAGCTATTTATATTATTTATTTAAAAACTCTGTATTTATGTACGCCGGCAAAATGTGAGTTGCTTCTCTTAAGTTGTCAATAAAAAGAAGGAAAAACTATAAACTTAAAGGGTTTTCATGTTCCTATTTAAAAAGAAGACGGATATTGGCTTTCCCATAGCATTTTTTTAATATTTTACTTATTTCTTATAAAAATTTAGTAATAATCATTGCTTAAAAAGAATAAGCATTGCTTAAAATAAAGTTAAATAAGAAAGCTAAATTAATTTCAAACATTTAACCGTCCTTAGATATAAACAGAAGGTAACTGCTCTGAAACTTGTACACTGCTTGCATTAATCTCAAAGCCCACAGCAGAAGAGCTTCCAAGTTTAGCCCCGGGCACGAAGCTCTTTGCTACATCACGCAAATTGTTAATATAACTATCTCTTTCGTTGCCTGTGGTAACAGTGTGGCATTTCCTGTGTGAACAGTATGCAGGTGGGAACAGTGTAAAATAATTTCGTTATTTTCGTCATTTATTCTCTTTTAAACATATATTAGTATAATTTATATTTGTATCTATAAATAATTTTTTTTTTTGTTTAATTACCACAACAAAATTGTTTAAAAAATCACATAACGTAATATAAAACAGCATACGAAGTTTAAAATTAAATAAAAATAATTAAGTAGTAGAAGAAGTATAATTTTTAAAAAATGGTCCAAACTTTTTTTTTTATTTTCCAAAATGGTAGTTTCAATTATGTAAGGTTTAAATGGCGAATGAAAATATATTCCACTTTTGTATATCATTTGCTAATTGCCTTTCATATACATACCACCAATGACTGCAAAAACTATCTATATCTTAGGGATTTTAAATATATGTTTTATTTTATTATTATTTATTATTATATGACAATTTTTTTAATAATGATAATTTTAGATATATCACAGGTAAGCCATAAATTTAATAAATTAAGTCCGAAAAGAAATTATTTGCTGGTTTTTATAAGATACACAAATCTGTAAAGTCATGATAAAACCTAAAAAGAAACTAATTTTTATTTATTTTTTGGGACATTAAAAAATGGAACACTGGTACAATTTTTAAAAACTTGTCAAGAAATTTGTTTTCAGCATACATGGATAGATCGACTCGTCTGTTTTAGGTAATATAAAATATATATGATTTACAGGTTCGAATAGAATAAAATTACAATACCTTGCGGTGGTATAAGAATATTGGGAAAATACAGTTTTCGACTTATTTAAACATGAAAACTGAAAGGAAAGTCTTTTCCTTCATAGTCGATATTAGGGAGAACGAAGGCGCTTGCCTTTCAGGTAAAGTAGTTTCGAAATAATCAAGATTATTGTCCGATTTTTTTATATAATTTCTAAAATTCGGTCATAAGTGTGCATTTGTTTAAGAAATATTTATGAATTCATAACTCCATTTGCTTTGATGCTCTATTATTTTTGCTTGAAGAAACGCCGTTTATCAAACATATTTACTTTAGCAGTTATTACATTCACAAGAACATATTTCACAACTTTCCTCAACTAGATGGACATTGACAATCTCGGCAAGCCAAACAAGCTGACGACCATAAAACAATAAAAGACGCTGCTCCTGCTTCTGCTGCCTCCTTTGTCCTAGATGGAAAACCATTACAACAACCGGGCTTAAGCTGAAAGGTGTGTCCGTCCACTCCACTAAAATGCAGTTCCTCTCTCCTTGAATTGTCAACTCGGCCTGGCAGGAAAGTTGCCGCCTCTTCGGAGTTGTAGTCGTCTCGGTCGTTGTCCCGCTTCTTATTGCTTATCAACATTCAGCAGCAGACTTGGTCGACTTTGAGTCCTTGCCACAAGGGATGCGCGCGTGAGGAGAACAGATTTTGGGAAAACCAACAAAGAAAATGGATATATACATTGCTTATAATAATTCAGGTAGATTTGAACTACTAACTGACCCAATGGTTACTATCTCATATCATTTAAAAATTAAATAATAATATGCGAACCCTTCCACTTGATGTTAGTAGTTTCCTTATTATTTTTTATTAATTTCCTTAATTTCATTTGTGTTGATGAGTTTCCTTTGCTAATATTTAGATTTTAAATAAAAGTATTAAGTAAACATTCCGAAAGTTATCCGTTTCACGGCACGCTCCCACCTCTAAGTGTAGAGTTTCGGGCAGGCAATTTGGGTAAAACGAACAGGAAAACTTGAGATGCCAGCGGCAGGGAGAATGTCTTGTCTCGTGCCACTGCGCAGATGCAGCCGTTTGCAAAGTTTTTGCCATTTTGATAAATGCCACAGCACAGCTGAAATTTATTGGACAGCCGGCAACGCCGACGCACAGAAAATTGCAGCATGCAAATGCAATGTGGGGGAGACGGTTTTACAACTTGGACTGGGAATGGTACTGGCACTGGGGCTTGGGACTTTGCCTGGGACTGGGCCAGGGACTGGGAGTGTGTGTTCACTGCTAACCCACATTTAATGGGCGGGCATGGCAACATTTTGTCCAAGATGAAGGCACTGCTCTCCTGCAGCAGTGGCAGCCTCCAAAGTTATGATTAATTTGTGCGGCCAAGTTTTTCCAACCCGCCCGCAGCCGCCCCCCGAAAAGTTGCTCCATATTCCTCTATATTCGCATCAGCAGCCGCCGCCGCATCCGCATCCAAGCTGCTATCTGCAGGAGCAGCACAAGGAGCACAAGGAACACTGCTGCTGGGAGCCAGTAATTAAAGGCTTCTTGGACCAACTGGCAACTGGCAACGGGCAGCCGGCGAGCAGCGGCTATGCATCGCTTAAAATTCCATTTAATTACGTTGAGTGTTGAATATCTTAAGCGTGCTAATTAGAACTGTGCGCCAAACTTTGCTCGGACACCCAATGCAATGGCTCTCGCTCTCGGACTCGCCACTTGCACTCGCACTCGCTGTCGGAAAATGCAGGAGGGGAGGTAGGAAAAGCCGGCAAGTGAAACAATCGAATTTGGACAACGATCTAATTTGCAGCAGAAGCTCCGTCCGAAACGAAGATGACGCTCCACTCCGGCTGTCTGATCCTGACATTTTTGCCAGACTGCTTAAATTGTTTTACGCAGATTATAATTTACTTTTAGTTGTTCGCGGGAATTAAGGCGTCTTGCTGAAATCCTGGACTATGTTTTGACAAAAGTTTGAAGTGCTGCCCAAATGGCTCATTGTTTTGTGCCGGAATTCGCTTTGGGAAGTTGCCAAGAATCCGTGATTATCCAATTAAATCCAATGCCATAAATTAGTTTGCAAATGCAGCTTGTCATAGCAGTATATTCTTTTTTAATGACTTTAAGCCGGATCAAATTTATTTTCGAAATTGTCATAAATCTTCCATAAATGCAATTCAATTAAAACACTTTACCGCTCAAGGCTTTTCATATTACGGTGCCACATTAACAACCACAAATAAAAAGCAAATGAGATTAAACGATGAAATAGAATTTAAACCAGTTTCTCTTTAATTTCATTTGATAGTCTTTTATCTTAATTCCACTCAAGTTTATGCAAATACAAGGCAGCAGGATTATTTCTATTGGGAGATTTTGCTAAATATTTAATATGGCAAAAAGATTTCATGTTAAAACCAGCCAGACTAAAAATGCAACAATATTATTTTCAGCCTTCGAAACAAAGAGCCTGTCAGACTTTTGCAGAGATAATAACTTTTTGCCATCCGACAAAAGCCGAAAAACTATTTACGGAAAATCCCTTGGGAGAACCAAACCGCAAATCAACAAACACACACCGTTGGTGCTTTTGCACGTGCGCCCAGGTACATAAATGTCCATCAAAGTCACTGGCAATTATTTCGATATTTGCACAAGCATTTTTTGATTCGATTTCCATGTTGGTTTTTCTCCAAATCAATTCATTCAAATGTCCAAAGTGCGAAAATCTGTTTGATAACCTCAATTTAAGGACGAAAGCCACGCAAAAAGGAGCAAAGCCTGAGCGACAAACTGTGAAAAGGCCGGCAAAAAAGCAGTGAATTGGATGTGTTTTGCAAAAAAATATTTTAGCCCGGGGCGCTGAACCGAAATTGACCTATTGAAAATTTAATGTTTGCATACAACAATTTCCTGCACAACAGAAATAACAATGGCAACCGCGAGTTCGCCGAGTAAGCCGAGTACAACGGGTACGTGGATGTTCTGCTGATGCTGACAACTACAAGCGCCGCGGGCCGAATGTAAAAACACAAAAAAACGACGGAGAATGAAACCCAAAACAAACCACAGCCCGGCCGGAGGATCCGCCGGAGGAGGTCGCTCCCCGGGAAGCCGAGCGGGCAGTTAAATCGATACACTGAGCGTGTGAGCAAAGCATACCCAGTACTGGCGGAATTTGCATTTGGCTTTTACCTTGCCCCGGCCCAGGCACCCCCCACCGAAAGGACACCCTAGCCACCCACTGGCACACAAGTCCTGCGGCAGTGTGCGGGGCATGTCAGTGGTTGTCACCATCAGCATCAGCGTCACCCATCGCCATCACCATCCGAATCACAAGCGCCGTCAGGCCCGGCGATATTGGCTTTTTCCGCGGGACCGTGGGGATTCGGAGAGAACGGGGAGTCCATGGTTCCGGGCCTGCGTGGGGGCGTCACTCTGGAAAAATCAGTAGGCACCCCGGCATTCAGTAAACGCATTCTGCTCCAGCTTTGCCCCTCAGACCGATTCCAATTTTTGAGCCGTTCAAAGTTCGGGGACGCCACCGTGTCTTGTGTCACATGTAAAATGAGTATTTTTCTTTTCCCATTTTTTTTTTTTGTTTTTTTTTTTTTTTTGGAAGCGAAGCATGTTTATGGCGCGTTTTATTATTTTATTCAGCATTAATGGCAAGCAGTCGCAAGCGCAGAACCTTGAGATTTAAATTAAATTTAACTCAGACCATTTTCCATGAATTTGTGATACAGCGGCGACCCAGATTTTATGACACTGTGCGGCGCGCGTTCGTGTCCATCAATTGACAGGCGATTTTCCGTTCAGTTTCGGACAAGTTGGAATTGCTAAAATTCGCAGAACGTTTTTCCAAAATGTACAAACTATCATCAGGGGAAAATTCACCCTCATTCTCTCTGGCCCGCTTCGTCAAAATTTTCGCATTCATTATTGAGGTTTTCGTGGCGTGCGAAACACTCTGAATTATTAACGCTGAAAAATATTTCAAATATTTAATTGAGAACACCGATTTTGGCATCCGTCCATCCAGCCAGCAGTCAACTCGTGCCGGCGCTTTCCTGGCTAATTTCAGTGGTTTCCCGTTCGAGTTCGGACCGGAAAACATCGGAGAACCATTTGGCTGCTTACAGGCCGTAATAGCCAAGGGCGGGCATTTTGGCCTGATGAGCTGGGGCTGTGGATTGCGGGCTGGGGGCTGCGGGTGTCTGGGCCTGGCCTTATCGACTGCCGATTTGGCCGCTAGTTGATGTAAACAAGCTGTCAAAGGGGCCCAGCATCGATTTGACTTCCGAAGAAATGTTTCCTCCGACTACCCTACGAAATGCCAGGACAAGCGACTTCCCCTTATTCATTGTTCATTATGGACAAAATGAGATAAATAAATGTAAAGAGAAAAACAACTTATTTTTCTCAAGAGGAAAACTGTTTCGAATTAAAAAGTATTTTTTCTTGGTATATTATAAATAGTTCCCCTAAAATACCCTTTAGCTATTATTGCTGCTAACAAACAGCAAGTGCAGTTTGAGTTTTAATCCTGCAAAACAAAAGTTAAAGTTGGCCAACTCAATTGGTCCGAATCGCTTTGCCCGCCACCCCAACACGAACGGAATTCGATTTGGCCACTTTAATTACGACCGCGTAGGGCACATAGGAGCCTCGCTTCCCCTGGCCAGAATGTTCGCATCCGCATCCGCATCCGCATCCGCACCCGCCGAGTGGCGATAAGTATTTTGCCTGTCCTATCTCCGCTCCCGGATCACTGCCCCCGGACAGTTGGGAATTCGGGCAGCGCCATGTTAGTGATACTTCCGATACGTATACATACTTGGTCGTTGTATTTCTGTTGTTGCCTCTTGCTCCCGACACAAATTGCTTAAAGTGGAAAATCGCTGGCGCTGCATTTGTGCGGAGAAGGAGCGGGGACTGTGGACTGTGTGTGCTTGTGTGCGAGTCCGGGACTGACGATTCCTTTGGGCTGTGCCTGCATTTATCTTTTATTGGCTCCTCCTATCTGCGCCGCCGCTTCCTTCCCAATCGAATCAATATTCGATTGATGCGAGTGCCATTATCATTTTATTATGAGCATTTATTTGCCGTCGGCTGCTCAATTTGCCAGCTAATTTTCATGCTTCGCCCAGGCAAATTAGTGCGGCCCAACTGCCTAAGGACTCTGATTAATTGATGGGGCGACTGCCAGCACTTGTCACCGCAGCGATTTGCCATAATCTATCACACATCCTCTCCTATGCCGGAGGGGTCGTAGGATAACGGCAACGACAACCCTTTTTTCGGCCAAGGCCATCAACTGATTTCTTTATCGACTTTGATATAAGCCAGAGATGTTTTATGGGAAATAAATGCCCGGTCGGCCGGCCTGACTGCCGGTCTGCCTCATCAGCAGTTGCTACAAAGTACGGATCGCAATCTCATAAACTCGATTCGAATATTTGCTTAAGAATGTCATAAGATGGGAGCAGGGATAAGCCGTAAAAGCATGTCTACTAAACAATTCGCTTAGGTCCTGGGTACCCCAGTACCCCTCAATAGTCCCTATCCCCGAGCACAATAATAAATATGTTCGAGCCATAAAAAAGTTGGCTCGAGTTCGTTAAGCCAATGGCCGAGTCGAAGTGTAAGCCGTGTGCCCTGCTCGACTTTTTTAATTGCGCTTTTGGCCAATAATTTTTTATTGCCTTCTAAACGCCGCCCGACGTGCAGAAAATTAAAACAATTGTCTGGGTCGCCCCGTCCGATTGCTAACTTGGAAAATAAAGCGCGGAAAGGACCACAAAAGTGTAAACAACATATAATTTGATTGCGCCTCCACTGAGTCGAAGCATTTTATAATTAAAATTTGTACTGCAATTGCTTTAATTAAAGCCGCAAGGTGAGTGCCAAAGTTTACGACCAATACAAATTGGCAACGGGCGGCGGCGTGAGCTGAAGTTGCTATAATTCGAAGTAACTTTCCTGCAGACAAAGTTTCCTTTCAAATTTATTGCGTTTCCTTCTAGGGCAGATACTAATTAGCACTGGCCGACATGAAATCTCAGTCTGCTCTTGGCGTCCAAATGATAACTTTTCTTTCCAGAATTGTCAACAAAATCTAGTGGCACAACTTGCTATATGCTTTATTTATGAAATGAAGGTTGAATGAACCCAGCACAAGTGGCGGCAGGACCTTCTTCTTGTATCACGTGTTGTAAAAGAAAAGGGATATGAACCCAACTATTTGCCTGTCGTAGAATACACTTTTAGTTGAGAGGTATATGCAAAGTATATGAAATTAAGTATTTTAAACAACAAAGCTTATATAAATTGATGTAAGCCATATAAGGTTGATTTAAGCACGATTATTCCTAAAGTATTCTGTCCCACAAACTCCTTATATTTTCCCCAGTTGGTAGGGTATTTTATTTTCGGTTTTTGTAACACATCACCAACTTTTTCCCCTACTTACCACTTAGACATGACGAGAGAAATTTGCTGTGAAGACAAACTTGTTGTTTGTTCCCACAACTTGGTGGGTTATCTTCAGTCGAACATCATCATCAGCAGCACATCAACGGCGGAGCACATCATCAGCATCAGCATCCCGGCACTCAAGTATCCCAGCATTACAGCAGCCCCAGCATCAGCGACATCATCATAATTCTCTGGCTCCGCTTATCGAACTCAAAAAAGTTAAGAATAATGTACACTTCAACATTTGTGCCATAGTTTGAAAAGAAAAAAAAAATCTGCAAGAGATTGCGGAAGGCAGTGGCTGAGCGGATGGCAGTGACACTGCCGGTGGCATGGGGAAACAAAGGCTCAGTCGAAAATAGCTAACATAACTTGGCCAAAGAATTTCCTTCTTGGTAAAATTTCCAGCTCCTTTGTTTGCCCTTCGCGTCCTGGCCAACATGGGTTCGCTTCGCGTCCGTGTGTATGTGGTACAATTTGGTAATGCAAATGAAATGAGATTTTGTCTGCCTGCCGCGAGTATTCATTAAAAGCCCTCCAAATTCGGGACCCGTAAATTGCGCTGGCTACTGAACACAGTCGGACTGCGAAATGGCCAAATATTTAGAACTGCAAACTGCGCGCGAATTCATCAGGCCTAATAGCCTGCCAGGATGCCTGCATGCCTGTTAGTTGGGAAAGCCAGGACCAATGCGAATAGTAGACCCGTTCGGAATGCTCACTGGGCCGGGACTGAGATGGCCTAACACCCGGCACTGCCACCACTGTGCAGCCCATCATCGATGCTGCTCAATGCAAATGTTGTTGATAATGATTTGCATTTACGCGCATTACAGCAAACCCATTTCAGGAATGGAGAGCAGGCAGTGCGGGAGTACACTCTGGAAAAAGCAGGTCAATTGGCTCTACTACTTGGGATATCACCATTAACTTTCATTCAGTTTGGATATTTGTTTATGGTCATGAATATATATCGTCAGAAAGATGTTACTGCAAGAAGTGTAATAGAAAATCAGGCTGCTTGAAAATATAACTAAATTAAATATAATCATCAAATTTCTGTTCATTATAAACTATTTACGTTACATTAGAAAAGCTTTGTCTTACTGAAAACATCTTACAAAATGCGAAAAACATATTTATGAGTGTAGTAACTGTGCTCGCTAATGCGAAATGATTTGGATTCTTCGGACCGAAATTTCTTGCGCAAACGTAATTTATCTTCCTCAAATTGAAGCGTTCCAGAGATGCATGTCCGATAAGGCCCTGACGTATATCGGAGGCCCAGCCAAGTCGCAAAAACCGGGGATTACCCCGTAACTTACAAGGGGGAGTGGGAAAGCCGATAGCCGGATGCGAGCAGAAGCTAACTTCAATAATTTGTTGACTTTCCCCAATTGCTTGGCTATTTGGCTGGTTCAATACAATTATCCAAAGATTTCTACTGATTTATTTGATGGGGACTTATTTACTTTTTGGACACGATTTCGGAACTTGGGCTTTCTACTTTCACTTCGACTTGTTTACTGTTTACAGAAATGCGGAACCTCAAACAACGCCCGGCTCGGATATCCACAACTAAAGCCAACATAAAAAAAACTTGCGAAACCTAAGTGCTTCAAGAACACGACCGGAGTGCAAAAAATATATTTAAAAACCCGGCAAGGACATCCCACCAAATTCTAGCTGGCGGAGTGCAGTGCAAAGGCAAGTAGGAGGCCAACTTCGGACATCAAAGGATCATAAAACGCACTCGCACTTCTCCACAGCCGTCGGGAGTGAAAGGGGTCCTGTCTCCGGAGCTAACCCAATTATCTGGGCGTAGGTCGCCACCAGAAGGAGCGCAAATTGTTACAGGACAAACGGAAAAGTCTGCACCAGATGTCATTGGGAGCACTCGCCTCTGTTCCTCATGTAGTCCTTTAGTCATTATGGCAAAAAAAAAAAAAAAAACTTGGAAAAAAATTAAGAAGTTCCGAAGAAAAACGGAATGCTAAAACACCAAGCTGAAGATGTAGAGTAAGGCCAGAGGAGTCCCAGGGATTTTTAAGTACTCTCTAAGTAGGAATATAGAAGATCCCTGACCCACTTAAAAATAAGTTTATATATCACAAATTTAACAAAATATTGACACCACATAAATGGCAGAAGCCGGATCTGACAGTCATTAATTTAAATAATACACCAGATATTTATTTATATTATTATTATCTCTCCCGCGCCATTTCGTGGAAAAAGTTAGCCTGTAAATAAATCTTTGACAAATTTGGAAACCCTCCTTGGCAGGGTATCATATTTTTATCCATTGCCCGTTCGACAGCAATCAAGTGGTCCTGCTTGGAAGCGTGAGAGAGACGAGTTTAGTAATTTGATTGCCGAGACAGATGAAAATTCAAATAAAAAATCCATGGAGCTGCCAGCGAGGAATGGCAGCAGCGTTTTATCGGATATTGAATATATTTAGCAAAGAGAAAGAGATATATATAAATGCTGGATGAAACTGTCACTTGAAAGTGCTGGCTACACTTTCACTCTCCCTTTATGTAGCTTATCTTAAAGTTTTATTCTTCGGTTTTTCTTGTTGTTCTTCGGATTTTACTTTGCCGGGCAAGGACATTTCCAACTGGCTTCATCTTGTTTGACTTTTCCTGCCTTGACGCGGGCCCTGCTGCCTGCTGAGTTGTTGGACTTGAGCCAGCGGGGATCCCCTTTCCCCATTGGGCTCCCCCCTTTTCCCCAGGACCCCCGGCTGTCGTCGGGCGAGTCAGTCATCAGCATCAGCATCAGCAACATAGTGAAAAATATTTACTGCCTTCCGTCCGCCAGCTCACGCTCCACCCCACGTCCTTCGCGCTCAGTGCTCTGCCCCCAGGTCTTTGTGTTTCTTGTAAATTGCTTCGCTTACGTCCATCCCACTCACTCCGGGGCAGAGCTCCTTCTTGACAGGACAACGACAAATTTTACGTGTTGTTTCTTATTTTCCTCCATACTCGGCGCATGTTTCCTCCTCGCCCAGTTTTTTATACGCCCGTACTCTCGGAAGACGGCGATGTGATTTCCGCTGCAATAAAATAGACTGGCTACCTTAAAGGCTTTATGACCCTTGGAATTCGCCAGTTTATGGCTTGTGTTATTTTTATGCACTCCACTTGGCCCCCTTACCCCCGGTCATAAGTGTTGGCTCATTTTTGTTTTCCTTTCGTCACTTTGATGTCCTCAAACGGGGTCGCCGTGGCTGGTGATCCGGAGTCGGAGCCAAATTACCATAAAATATTAAATTATTTATGCATATCCCCATTGCTGGTCGCCCTTTTATCGACCACGTCAGCTGAGGGTCAACAGTGAATATTTCCTCTGGAAATGGGTTTCTCTTTGGCTTACTTAGGGTTATTTTGGCTTAATCTTGTCAAATACCTACAGTGGCCTTTCGTTTTTGAATGAACACTTTCAATGTTTTGCCACATGCCATCCAAGCTCATGATTTTTATGAACAATATTAAGGTATTCCAAATATTTTTAAAGTAAAAATAGAAATGGGGTTAGTTTTATTAAGTATTATTTTGGGTCTTATTAAATCTGTTTGCTTGCTTTATTTGCATAAAACAAATATATATCCTACCTCAATGAAAGCTTTAAAAATACAGATAGATTGACATAAAGTATCAATGGTACTAATTAATCTGAAATCTAAGTTATTTCCCTTAAATTCATTTAAATTATCAAACAGATCGGACAAATTGCTTGCAAGCTCTGACCCCCACTGGTGATGCATTATTATTTTTATCAATGGCACGCCAGAGAATGCTAACACAGCCAATCAATTAGTTAGACTCGATATAATTCATAAATAATTTACAATTCTGATGGTACAAACCCAAACAACATGCACAGAGAAAACGCAGAGATTTAAATACTATTTCACATGATTTATTGAATGCCTTTATCTATGGTGATTTTTTTATGATTCTCGTTTATTATTTTCATTTAATAATTCGCTTGCGACAATAATCTAATTATTGATTCGATTTCACAACTTGGAAAGGGTCTCTGTACGTTACGCCTTAAATTGAATGTACATTGGATTGAATTCAGTATGGGGAGTATGTGAGACACGCAGAGATGGAAGTTATGGTAACGTTTAACCTAATTACGGAGCCATCAATCCAGCTCCGCCGGGCTCCCGCCGCTCTCCGCTATTTACAAGGCCGCCTTTAATTAATCTCTAACCTAAATTACGTAACTGCAGATGGCGCAAAAGCTTACACATAATTGGAAGTCCGATGCCATGACCCCGCGGATACGGATGTGGAGACGGACTCGAACACGGATCCGGACACCGGACACCGGACACCGAGGACCGACGCCCCATTCGGCGTTCAATAGGCGAGTCACGTCCAAGGTGTTGGGCCGCTGTGCATCGCTCCCTGCAGCGCCCGAAGGAGTGCGAGTCCAAGTCCGAGGACTCCCGGGAGACCCGGCATCAACTGGAACGTGCTCCTGCCGAACGGCGTTGTCGTCCTTGCCGCCGCTGACATGATGGCCGATGCGGAATATTCACCTGTTGGCAATTTGTCGCGGTGGCGACAGTTGCGATTAATATGAATCATTCATTTCGCCACACATCGCGGCAGATAGGATAGGCTGGAAGCTGGGAGCTGGGAGCAGGACCCTCGACCCGGAGGCCGTTAACTCACCGCTTAGCACGTGCAGGTCCACGGACACGGAGACACTGTTCGATGGCTGGCACGTATAATTGCCGGAATCCTCTTTCCGCACGAGCGGTATGATTAATGAGCCGATCTGCAATTAATGTTTACGCTCAGTGCCCACTAGTCAACTAGTCAGCCAGTCAGCCAGGATGAACTGCCGGGGTCGTAAACACCGCACTTACCGTATTCTGATTATCGCCCACGATGCCGAATATGTTACGATCCAACTGCGTGTACCAGCCGGTTCGCTCGTCCACCTCGCTTATCTTCTTCTGGCCCCGGAACCAGATGATGTACTTGGGCGGATCCAGGGTTCCCCGGACGATGCAGTGCAGGGCCACCTTACTGCCCGCCTTTACGAAGCGACTCTGATCCCCAATCAGCTCAGTCTTGGGTGCTGTCGAGGTGTTACAGAGATTAGTTGAAAGGAATATACACACATGGTTAATATTTAAGGAGTCACAGAATTTTTATAAATAAGGATACTGGGATACTATCAGTATTAAATGCTCAGAGTTAATATTTTCTTTTAATAAATAAAGATAAGTATTTAAGAACCCTCTGTGACACCACTCTTGATGACTTCAGGGTACATCCCCGAACACTCACTGACTATCTGCAGGTGCACCTTGGCACTCAGCTTGGGCTCCGTGGCCATTTGGCACTCGTACCAGCCGGCGTCGCTCGGCTGGACATACTTGATCTGCAGGGACCACGTGTAGTCGTGATCCTCCTGGAAGATCGACTGGAAACGCTCGTCCGCTATGAAGGTCGTCTCGTCCACACTGATGATGTGGTTGTCGCGCATGCGCACCCACGAAACGGGCTTGTCCGACAGGCGGTGGATCTGGAAAAGGCAAAAAAAAAACGTGGGATAACAAAATCATAATCCTCTAAGTCTCCTCAGATAAAAGACTATTTATAAGCTAAGCTAGAGATTTCTAGATTTCAAATTCAATTCATTAAGCTCAATTTAAGAGCTGATTTTTAACCATTTTCATTAAAGAAACATAGAAAATCTTACTAATCAGGTTATAGAATATATATATTTTAATTTTATTTATTTACTTGACAATTTAGGTGACTCGATTTAATGTTCCATTCCTATCATACAAATTCCATCTTTGCCGTTTGCCTTCCTAAATCCATTCAACTATGAAGGCATCAAAGCTCAAGCAGGCAGGCATACACATAACTATTAATATGTAAATCACTGACAATCTGCCGCTAATGAGCTCTCACATAACACAGATTGCATTCGATGTGGGCTAATCCATACATGAATAATTACCACGGAAGACAAACTAATCCGGCCACGTTAGCGTGTCGTTTCGGTGTTAAGTTGCAAAAAAAATCTGATGGCTCCGGCGTATCAGCGGACGTGAAATCTGAGATCTTAGCGAGGGTCTGGGTCCAGGAAATGGAAATGAGGACGGATTCTGGGCATGCCAATGCGCATCTTGTGCTAATATATTCTTACAGTTTTCGTCCTGCCTTTCGCCTTATTTTCGTAGCCCGGCTTGGCGCTGTTTTAGCCCGGTTTTTGCTGTCGGCTGTGGTCCGGCACAGATCAGCATAACTTAATTTGCATATCAACAATTCATTCTGTTTACGTTTATTTTTTATGACGTAAACAAGCGCCCAGGCTTCTATTTACCGTTTACAATTCCGTACATTTTATACATACATATAAATGTATATGTATATATTTTTACTCGCCTCCTTTCAGGACCTGTTCTTTGGGCTTTTTTAAAGTCTATTCTGTGGATATCCTGGCAGGCGGGGAAACACCTTCGTACGCATGTAAATTTGATGGCTGCTGTAGCTGTGTATGTAGAATACATTGTGCAATATGTATGCATGCAAATAAGTGTCCTGTTCTGTATCTGTATCTGTATCTGTGTCGGTGTATCTGTCTCAGTGCCTCTGTTTCTGTACCCAAATCTGCGGATGTGTGAAGCGTGTCTGTGTGCAATATGTAAATGCTAGTTGTATCTCCGGCCCGTTGAAATTAAAAAGGAATCCAGAAGCGGAAGGAGGGGATCCGACTCTGTCGCTCTGTCGCCCGCCTGTCTTCGTTGGGTTTGAGTTCCGGGGAGCTCGTAAGTGAGTCAGGGTCGTCTGCCTCGAGTGGTTTAAGCCTTAATGCAGAAATTTAAGTACTTGGCAACGTGTGCGGCTTTAAGTTCGAGCTAATCCCATAAGGTTTGTCACGAACTGTTGTATAATTAAAAGGTGATTTCAACAGTGGACCCCGATACATGACTTCTGATGGATCATTAATTAGCACTCCTAAACTACTACCTAATAATAAACTACCTTAGAGTCAAACACGAACTTATTTTTCAATTTGTATATAATACCAGCTGGCGTCGATAATCGTTTAATGTTTGGGGTTTAATTTTATTTTCCCTTATGTACTCTTACAAAAGATATTTAAAGTTAAATTGCATTCTATAGGTTAAAAAATTCCTGTTTGCAATGTGTGTTTTGTGCTCGTTCACTGTAGCCTTTAATGATAGCTTTCTTTAAGCAGCTTTGACAGTTGGCAGCTATTTATGACACGTGACATTTAATACAAATTTAATATTCGCAATTAAATGTAATCTCGTATTAAAACCCCGTTTTCTGAGCGAACCTTTAAGGCTTAACCGACTTATGTCACACGCCGCGCGCAACCTCAAACCAAGCCGACCCAAGCGGATTGTGTGACCCACGACAACAAACAAAGGCACCGAAAGAAAAAATTCTGCTTTAACCTGAACGAGATTCTAAAGAAGAATTTTATTAATAATAAAAAAAGGAAAAAAATATATAAAATATGTTGAATAATATTAATTAAAAGTATTATGACATTACACTTAAAATGTAAACTATAAATTAGTAGAGAGCTTTTAAATTTATACTCTAAAAAAACAACCGTATTTCCAAACATAAGCCATGTGGCATAGTGGTCTTAATTTCCCCCAGTGCATGACTCACCTGGCACGGCATGTAGGCGTGGTTTCCCATCTGGGCGGTGATGTTTAGCACGGGCATTGTTAGGTTGCGACGCACCGCCGGCCCCGTCCCATCCGCCGCCTGCCGGTGGGCGACCAGGTAGGACTGCTGCTCATTAAACACTCGCCGGCGCTGCTCCTCCGGCGACATTGTCACCGCTTCGAAGGATGCGGCTGCTGCTGCCGCCTCGGCCGCAGCCTTCGCCGTTTCGGCTGCCATCTTGGCCGCTGCCGCTGCTGCAGCATCCGCAGCGGCGCGGTAAGCAGGCAGATCCGCGGCCGCGAAAACGGGAAATGGCGGCAGAAAAGTCGGAATGGAGAAACCCTTGGTCAGGGAATTCTCGACAGCCACCATCTTGCCGCTGGCCTCGATGGAGTTGTGCACATCCATTTTCATTTCCGTTTCCGAAGCCCTCTCCGTTGATGGCGGATAAATTGTTGATATGAGCAGCTCTGCTGACGCTGACGCTGAGGCTGAAGCTGCTGCTACTGCGGCTTGTGTGGCTACTGTGGCAGTGGATGTTGCTGCTCCTGTCTGCGCCTCTGTTTGCCCGCCTGTGGACTGAGTAGTTAGCCCAATTTGTGCTGACTGGGTCGTTGCTATCGTGGCTGCTGCCACATCTGCTGATGACGTGCCCCGAGCCACTACGGCCGTGCTCCGCGAGCTCGTTTCCTCGGTTGCCGCTACTGCTAGTCGTGTTGCCCCTGCTGCCACTGTCACTGCCTTTTTTGCTGTCGTCAAGTTGCTGGCTGTCGTAATTAGATCGTTTTGTGTTGTCACTGGCCTATCTGGCAAAGTGGATCTTGTGGCCGTCGCTGGCTGTATCATTGGCGCTGGCTCCTCCGGGGGACTGCAGGTGACAAGCTCTGTGGGATGGACAGAAGTAGGGAGAGTACCTTTGTTTACAATGTGTTTGCACTGGCCGCTAATTAAAGGTAAGCGCTTGGGATTTAAATGGGGAGATTAAACAAAGTTCCTCAAACGCATTTTTGAATACAGATGTTGCCACAAATGTGGGCGGTTATCCCATTAATTTCACTCTGCACTCAAATTAAATAATTAATTCAACATTTACAAATTAACAAAACTTACAGAAAAGTATACACTTAGGATCATAATACAATAGGCATTTGTAGCTTTAAAATTTTGTGGTAAATCTATTTTAAACATTAAAAATGTATCATGTTAAAACTGAATTGTAGAAAATAAGAATTCTTAATGTCCAATTTTTGTATTTAAAAACATTAATTGAATTATTCTTATTTTGATTAATAATTTCTGGAATTTTAAGGATAAATCAGTTCGGGTGTAATTAATTAAGCGTTTCATTAATTAAATAAGAGATGATAAATAAACAGATTAATTTTTGTTATTAAGTCCTTTGAACGCAAACCAATTTTTAAATATGTATATTAATTATTTAATTAATTTCTATAAAAAAAAAATAAATAAATATAAAACCAAATGAGTTGTTTTACCTTAAAATGATTAATCTGGTATTTAATCTATTTCCTTTTTCTTTCATTTGACTTGTATCCCCCAAAAAGTATGCTATGACATTTGTTATTAAAATTTTTGGCAAACATCTTTTGGGATATTCTAAAAATCTACAAAGGTTTCCCTAACCTTTAACACAAATTGCCATGGCAAAAATTCCAAAATATCCCCGACTTATTGCAGTATGTAGCTCAATGCCAGGCAAAGAATCCTAAATAAATAAGAATAAATATAATAAATGCTTGTCGCGCACATCAAAGCGAGCGGAAAATAAGAAAAATTATTGCAATCGGCTTCGGCAAGGTGAATGAATTAAATTCGGGTAAAACAAATGGGATGCCCGTTCTCTGTCACTCGGCGGCGAGTGTAGTAGTCCTGTCACACACAGCCGCACACTCAAAGGCACATGTATTTCGTTTCAGTCTTTTTTTTTCTCAATTACGCTTTTATGCTAATTAAAATCATAAAAATTTGCCGCTTAATGTCACTGCCTGTGGTGGCTTTCATTTAATTCTGTTCTCTCTCTTTCCGTTTTCACTCGTATTTATTTTTTTTCACTCTCTCACACATTTTGCTGTTAAAAGTTGCTTGTTTTTTTGTAGCTTTGGCCGCCTTTTCCTTTTCCCACCGCCGGTTTGTATTTCCCTTTTAAACTTTTCCTTTTTATGTTTGCGACTTTGTGCCCTAGAGGAAAATTCTGTATACAAAATAAATGGTAACTTTAGCCTCATAATCATTTCATATACACGTGCACCCGTGTGTCCTTGGACAGACCAAATCAAAGCCCCACACCTTTTTCCGGTTTTCCATTAGCACCTGGCCGTATTTAAAATGAACTAAATAAATATCTGTTTGTATTTAATAATACTATCTGGCCTGCCCTCGAATCACATTTGTTTGCTGGCATTCACTATCGCACTTTGTGACTTAAATATTTACCTAGTCAAGGGACTAAACCAGAGTGAGAGAGTTTTTCCCGCTCTGAAAATGAAATAATGGCCCATCAATTTGTGCAAAACTTTATTAAAAGATTACAAAGCTAATAACTTTGGGCAATAAATTTCTAAAAAAAAAAAAGGAAACCAAAGAAAATAAGAGAACATCTTTTGAAACTAGAGGCAGTCGCCACAACATTGATTAGCTCAACACCCACACTTGAGAAAGTTATTTAGAACAACTTTCTGCCCCAACACTCTGCGAAGGACATGTTGGCCCCGAGGCCGCTCACCCACTAAATTGAGGGGCGGTGGCCAGAAGGACGATTTGGAGGCGTGAACTTGGCAGGCCAAGTCATCGCTAGAAGAAGTTTTTAGCAGACCGCAAAAAATAAAGTCAAACAAGAAAAAGAACATGTTCGCCTGCACTTGAAATTGTTTGATTTCAATATTTCCCAGAAGTTCACGTTTTCGCTTTTATTATGTTTATGAAAAGTTTATTACCTACAATATTTCTGTATTAGAAAAGTTGGAACATTTGTGGTAATTGTATGGCAACTTTCCTGAATGTTGTCTTGCCAATAAAAACTATTCGCAATAAATGTTAAGGATAAGGAAGCACATTTTTCATTAAACTAAGTTCTCTAGTTATGTATATTGATTGGAGTTTTCTTATCTTCAACTCATATTGTAAGTATAGCATAATCGTGGGAGTAATACTTCATCAGCCTCAATGCCACAACCTCTCCCAATCCCACATCTAATCGGAAATATTCGTGAGAGGAAAACAAACTCACCTGGCGTCAGCCAGTTCAATGATCCACCCAGATGGGAAGTCTGGGAAATCGTACTGATTTTCGGGACCAAGATTTCAGTGGTTTGATAACACAGAATTTGCATTTTTAAATTATTTCATTTCACGTGCTTGTCAGAGGGCCTTGATTTAGGTAGAGCAAGAAATTTCAGCCGCTCTCGTTACCTTTCAGCTGCCCAGGAATTCTACGTGTCTACGTTGTGCACCCAAAAAGAAAAAAAAAAAAAACATGAAGAAAAAGCTGAAAAAGTTGTGGGGCAGAAGTAAGAAAAAACGGAGATTCCACAGGGCAACCGCATAAATTTCCACCACGAAATCATTTCGAACGAATGCGTGTGATTTGGCCGTGATGATAAGGTCCACCCCGGGCCCATTTCTCGTGCCCAGCCAAAAAGGTTGCACCGAGTTTTTGTTAAAATGCAAATTGAAAATCTCACTCTCCCAGGGAAATAGTAAATTTAAAATCCACTGCAGAATGTTATTCATTTTTTTTTCCATCGGTTTGCCTCCTTTTTGTTTGCCGAATCAAGATGGAAAGCGAAGCCCGGACGGGTTACTCAAGGCACAGTTTGCATTTTCAATTAAAACCGATTTAGCTGGCAAATCAAATAGGTTTTGATTTCCCTCAAAGGAATTTGCTTAGCCAAACAAAGAGGCGCAAAATCCGAAATTTACTTTTGTGGTACATTGGGTATTTGTAATTCGAGCCCAGCAACAAAACAAAAAAATAAGAATGGGGACGAGGCGAGGTCGGTTGAGGGCCCGACCCAGAAACTATTTCCCCAAAGCCGATTAATTTTCTGGGCTTTTGCCGTGTCCTCGCTTTGTTTGGCTTACCCCGAAAAGAGCCTACTCCTGGCATGAAGTGTGATCTGGCCGTTTAGAGCACTTGACGACAGTCAGGCACACACACGGAGACTGAAACGTGCAATAAGACTCGAATTGTTTTCTTGTTTTCCCCAGCCAGAATGGCCCGTTGCTGTGGCCGTGGCAAGTGGCCCAAAATCCGAGGGGACTGAGCTCGAGTTCATATTTTAAGCCGACTCGAGTCGGAACGCCGTTGGAATAGTAATGCCCACAAATTAGGCTAGCGGCTGACGCAAAAATTACTCAAATTGGCAGTCACTCGACCGGTGGCAGACAGAAATCAGCTAACACACACGACGCGTTCACCCTGTAAACTCTGGAATTGGTTTTGCCAACAACAAAACGAGCAGCCGCATTAGCCCGAGCTGAGCTCATCAGCATCGCCGGTGTCATCGGAGAACGCTGACAGCCGAACAATGGATTACCGGGGCAAATGCAGCACGCAAAAATATATCTTTTGTTAGGATTTGAGTTTCAAGTTTTAAATTCTAAACTTTAGACCATCTATTTTACAATTTTAATTACGTTTATTCAGGACGAAAGTCGATTTCTCAGTCTTAAAATAGTTTTCAGAAATTCCACAAGCATATCACAATTCATAATAAAATAAACTTAGAAATATTTCTTAAAATGTTTGCAACTGTAAAAAGGATAAATATTAATTTGGCACGGCTACACAGACTATAATTTCCATCTCTTTTTCCGTAGAGGAAATGCATTTCCATACATACCACTTTTTATTTTCCACTTCTGACAACTAGTCCCTGCCTCAAGCAATCAACTACAAAGCCTGAATACCTGTTCAATTTAAGTGCATCGGACAACTGAATTAAGCAAAGCCCTTACAAATACACATTCTCGGTCGCCTGAATGAATATTGCAGAAATAATTAAAAGAATAGCTTGAGCAAGGAATTTACCAGTAACAAGAATATGCGCAGATTGTTCCGGACACACAAACTGCCATCATTTCGAAAACTATTCCCTTTTAATGCCCCCAAAACTTGCAAGCCCGCCCATTGTGCGAGGTCCTGCCATGTACCATGTTTCTGTTATATGTTACGGCTGCAGTGTCCTGGCCGGCCAATGACGCAGTCACCTGAAGGGATGCGGATGGGGCTGGGGGATCAGGTCCAGACTGGCCCATATGGTGTACTCGTCCTGTCTCTTTGACCCCTTAGTTAATATTTCATGGATTTTGCCTTTTATGGAGCCAAGCGACAAGAATAGCGATGGGGAGAGATAAAGGGAGGCTATAAAAAATATGATTGGATTTAGTTTGGGCCAGCAGCATTTTTTTTGTTTTTATTATTGATTAAAACTTTGCAAAAAAAAAGTGGAATTTAATTAGAACGTATGCATCACGTGCTCAACAAATATTTAAACAATGTTTGCAGTACAGCTCAGTGAGTGCTCACCAACTTTTTTAATTTTAAATAATGCTACGCTACCTCGAAGCCTCTAAATTAATACGATAAAATTTGAAATCGTTGCTGGCAAATATGTTTTTAAATATAAAATTTCACAGAAACAATTTTTAAATAGAATCACTTATCTCTTTCCTTGGTGCCTGAGGCTGCAGCTTTGTAATTTCTGAAACTTTCATCTTTCCGACAGAGCAAAGGTCAAGAGGTCCTAATCCGAGCCATCTACGTGGCACGTTCATCATTAGCGTATGGCAGCAGGACACTCCGGATGGCCAGGACACTCGCATCGGCTTTTGGCTGAATGTAAGAACTTTTCTGGTCTTCATTTTTCCGTAATTATAAAAAATATGCGTGGGCCCCCCAAGCCAAAAAGCACGCAGTAATTACATGTCCAATAAAAAGTCATGGCTGCTCCTGCAAGGACAAAATGGCGGCGACGCCATCGCGGCCGTAATTAAAACGACGAGCGCTTGTGGCCAAATAAAGACAGAGGGCCACTTGACTCGTGGCCATCCGAAGCGAAGCTCATCCGCACCTGTAACGGAATCCGCCAGCTGCCATCCGGTTCCAGATCCTCGCCCGCATTCGCCACTGGCGCTGGTGTTTATGAGGAAACACGCAAAGGAGCAGACGACACATATTCTCGCATAAACCAGAAAACTTTTCACCGGGGAGCACTTTGGATTATAGCCGCCTCGAGTGCACACATAAAACCCGAGCCCAAGGACTCGGATTGCTGCATCCATCTAGCCACGAGCAACTTCGCCAGTTCGCCAGTTCGGCGGGAGCGAGGGGTGATAGTTGTGTCCCCGGATTTGTGCTGCTCCAGCTGCGGGCTGGCAATCTTAATGAGTCCCCTTTGGGGGACGCCAAGCAATTAAAGTTCAAATGAGCTAAATTACATGCCAAGAGTCACATCAAATGGCGGGCTTTTGGGGCTGATTTTATACAGAAACCCACTGCCAAAGGGAGTTTGTGAAGGAATTGGGAACACGCCCGCTTGTATCCCATCAAATAAAAAAGAAATCTTGTTCTTAAGTAAGGAATTCGAGTGGATACTACAAAATTCAAAAAGATAACTAATTGTTTGATAAACATCATGAGACGATGATTTTTGTAATGAAAAATTAACAGAAAAAAGTATTTCTAATGTCTAAAAATACATTATTTTAAATGTACATTGAACATTCTCAGTTCTATCAATTGAAAATATTGCACGAGCTTCGCAAAAACATTTCCAAATATAATGCAGCACTTCACTTGGGAAAAAATTACTATAATATAATATAGAACTTTCAATAGGGGAACAGACTGACAGTCAGCAGGGCCATTAACAAGTTTGCTTTGGCACAAGGTTAACAACGCGCAGCACTGAGGAGACAACGTGCAGCACACAACAGTGCGTATACGCAACGCTCAATTCAATACGCAATGCTCCAATTTCAATTTACTGCGAAACTGAAACTGAAATGAACCTCAAAGGGGAGAATGAGTGGCGCTTCCTTTGCTGCTATACTTTTGCCTGTTTGTTGGGAACACGTAGACCGAGAAACACGATGCCATAAAAATAAATTGAGGCAGCCCGGCGCACAGTTACCGCCGAAAGTGGGTGTGCCGACAAAGAGCCAAGCGGGCATGCAGTAGACCCCGGATCCGGACTTGGGCAAGGGAAAGGCCATATTGAACATCCTGGATCCGGTGGTGCCGGTATCCCCCGCATCGAGCCACATGGCACGTATAATTTTCACAGTGACACCCAACATATGTTTCAGTTTTGAATGAATCCTCGGATAATAGCGCTGAGAGCAATTTCACACTAAACACAAACATCAGCGGCAGCCACTCGAATAACATAACAGAGAACAGAAGGGGACAGAATGGCTCAGCTCCCACCCACTCATGCAAATGTATCTTTAATGCTGTTTGCCAACACACACACACACTCGTTACATTTCTATAAGATTTCGTGGCGGCTTGTGCGACAGTGATTCATTTATTTATTTATTTGCTTTGTGAGCATTCACTTTCGGTAATTGTTTATTGATCGATTTGATAAATGCCACTTTAAATACAATTTTTCCTCCCTTGGATGATTTTTTACTCAAATATTTATGGGAATGCCAGGCACTTGTGATCAAATGTCATCGAAATGTGCATAAACATAAATAATTTATGGCACAAAGGTTCATGTTGATGAAGATGAATCTGTCTGCGAGGAAGGGATGATAAGTGAGTGAGCTGTGGTCGGTGGAAACTCTTGAGGGAAATTAAATGCAAAAAAATTATAAAGTCAAATAATAAATGGATTTTCAATGGTTGAAGCTGTGGCTTTGGTTTGTGGAAGAAAAAGCTATTTTTAAACAGAAGAGAAGGGAAATGGTAGCTAGATTTAACCTTTAGGCTGAATAACATTAGGTATAACATTTGAAATTCCAAGAAAAAAAAAATGGGTAATGTAAAGGGAACTCATTTCTTTATTCAAATACTGTATTTTATTATTTTTAAAATTTGCTTCATTTATATTTTATTTTTAGGGACATTTAAAGTCAACACTTTTAAATGCAAATAAATTGCGGTCCATTTTTTATATATATTGGCTTCATTAGAGAGTTGTCTGCTCTTTTCCGCTATAAATCAGCAAAATAATTATGCGAAATCTCAGCGCTATACGAATAACTCTCACGACTCGTCCCTTATCTAGTTGATTTTTATGGCTTCCAGGGAAAATATTTAGCCAGAGCGACTTTTAACGCAGGAAGTGGTCACGGGTGGGAGTTGGCCAAGGAAAAGGACAGCCTGCAGGACAGCCATAAATAAGTAGGCAAACGTTGACCAGAAATAAAACAATTTTTCATGGAGCCTCCTGCGTGGACATCCCTGTCTACATCCCGACCGACCCCCGCTGCGATTCATAAATTTCCGCATTTTGGCCCAGAGGCTGTTTTGCTTTGAATTTTCCAGCTCTATTTTGTTTTATGTTTCTTTTTTATTCGGTGGTTTTTCTTGTTCTTTTCACACTTCGACAAAGAATGAAGACAAGGCTCGTTGACTGTCGCTGCACTTTGTCATTTGTGGGTCATTTCTCGCCACATCTTTGTTCTTGCCCACCCCTGCCCTGACCCCCGGCCTCACTCCCCCACTTCTTGCTCACTGCTATTCTCAGAGCAATTAAATGCCCCATACACATACCCACACACTTGTTGTTGTCTTTGATTGCCCAAAGCGTCGACGCAGCTGCAGCTGCAGCTGCCCCCTGACCCCTGACAGCCTGAATAATTTAGCTCACATTTTGCGAGCCAAAAGCGCATCAAGGCCGTTCAGCTTACATTGTGAGCGTGATTGTGTGTATGTGAACAGGAAATTGTTAGCTGCATGGCGAACGAGCGACAGTGGGCAAAGGTGAGTTCCGAAAATCACTCAGCCGACGCGTTGACCGTATAGAAATGGATCACTCATCCGCCGCGTTGATCGTCTGGAAAATGATTATCCATTAAAGAGATAAGTAAAGATTCCAGCAAAAGAGTTGACTTATTCCTAAAGAATTGTTGGCTTTCCTTGTTCAGATATCAAATTATACAATAAATTAAATACTTTTTGAGTTTATATTTTCACCAATATTTAAATCATCCGCGATGATGCCCATCCGCTCCACCGTTGAACACTTTGTTGACCTGTGGCACTGTCATGTGTTGCTGGTCGCCCCCAAACTTTGCTTGTGTTACAATATTTTCCGTCATCACAGGACCTGCCGAGGCTGAGGTCAACTGACAATGTATGCTGGAGTGTGTGTGTGTGTGTCACACACTCATCTCTGCTCTGCCGGAGGATGGCACTGTTGTTGTTTTGGTCTCTCCGCAAAAACCATTTATAATTTATGAAGGTAAGCAAACACTTTGGCCCTTACAGCACAACCACACACACGACACGGCTCGACTCGACACGACACGACACGACAGGACACGGCATTACGACCCCCGAGCAGCCTTAAAGGATTTCGGTCATCCCGGCCATCTCGCCAGGTGTAATAAGACGGGGTTACGGGGTCGAGGGTCGGCGTGCCAAGTCAACCTGTAGGTAGGCAGCTTTGATTCGATGCCGGCCCGGCACACTCTGGAAATTAGCAGACATCCGGAACGATGCAAGCAAACAAAAAACTCTCATACCGAGGATTCAAATGAAAATTTCCAAAAAATCAGAATGGGGTTTTTGACCGAACGGAACAAAAGCAGCGGCAGCTGCAAGACAAACTTCGGGCGTATTATATTCTTGACTGTTCTCGGACAGGGAAGGGGGCCTGGAGTTGGCTTTGGCTCTGGTTCTGGTTCTGGCTTGCATCTGCTTTGTTGGCCCATTCTGTATTTTGGCATAACGAGTTGCACTCAAAACTTTCTGAAAGCGCATTTTGTTGAGAGTTGAAATGAAGGAATCAGGGGATCGGGGGAAATGGGCAGAGCGTGCCAGGGATTTGGGAGGACCCTGGGCCACCCTTCCCGCCGACATGCGACTGAAAATGTGTTTATTAAACATTTTTTGGCAAGTTTTCAATTTCGTTAATGTTTTTACCCCTCGGTAATTGTTGAGCAGCAGCAGGAGCAGGAGCAGGAGCTGCAGCAGGAGTCTGGAGTTGGGGCTGTGGGGTCGCAAAGAAAGGAAAATTTATTGTTTTATTCCAGCCTTGATTATGGCCGTTGAGCAGCTGCTCCTGCTCCACAAAGAGCAATGGGGTTAAGGACCTGGCGCAAACTATTTTTCATTCCCATAATTTGCGGAAGCGGCCGAGAATCATGCTAAAACTTTTCGGCTTAAGAGGTGCGCATAATTGTTCATAAATTTTTGTAGTGGCTTCCAATTATTGTATATGCATGCTAAAACCAAAAATTCAAATATTATCCTTTTAAAAGGCTTATGTAATTCAGAAAGTTTTGAAATTGCTGCGCCTCAAAGTAAAAGTTTTCCTAAGGATTTTTTTTGGGGTCTGTGATACTAAGAACAATTAATACAGGTGAAATTGTAGTTAAAAATTGTAACTTAAGCTTGTATTGGGTTTATACGCTTTCTTTCTACATTTTAATATATATTTTTAACGTCTAAATAGTTAGTTTGCTAACAAAAGTAGGCATTTTAGACTTCTAACATTATAAATTTATGTTCTTTCAAAACTGGCAACTCCTGTAAGTTAATTATTACCCAGTAGAAACCGCCTAAGCCTTTTCAGTGGTTGAACTCTAAATGCCTCAATTAATTTGTCGCCAAATTAAAATCAGTCTGGCTTGTCAATCAACAAATTCAATTGACTAAATGTTGAAAAGGCCACACCTTTAAATATATTAGAATGCTTTATACTGATGAGGGAGGGTATTAACTTCTCGTTGGGTAATTGTTAACTTAATTAAGCTACGAAATCAAATTAAATTTCTCGACAAGAAGTACTTGGAGTGAAAAGGTAGAATCCGCAATAAACCCGAGAAATTGTTTCACTGCGAACTTGGTGAATTGCGTCACATTTTGTCAAGTTTTACGGACTATTGTTTTCCTATTTTGCTGACCCCGTAGCTTCTCCTAATCTAATTTGGGCAAATCAAATGAAACAATAGGGACGCTCAGGCCCTAACTCATCCCCTGCGATTGCAAAGGAAAACTTTTTCACAAGACACTTGGCTGGGTTCCGCTCCCCCGTCGATTCAGAACTACTAAAATAATTTGCCAGCAGCCTTGTCGCGTCCTGGGGCCCGCTCACGAGTGCCATTATCCATGTGTGTGTTGCCGAGTGTTTATGCGTGGCTGTTGATACCCTGTGATAGCATATATTGGACTTAGGCGAAAGGTTTGAAGAAGTTTCTATGGGTAATACCGTGCCCTGGCAGTTGAAAGTAATTTTAAAATATATAATCAAGAAAGTTTGCATAAATTATAATATATATTCAAGTAATAAGTGTATTCTAAAATTATCTAACCATCTATCAGTCCAATCATATAGAAATCCAAAGTAAAAATGTTTATTTAAGGGTATCTCATAGTCGACGCTACTTGATTTACTTATTTTTTGAGTGTGTGCATGTGCCGAAGTGGGCGACATGAATGCGTTAAATTAAATCAAAAATGTATGAAAGTCACACACTCGCACACAGGCAAAGATGGGAGCCGAAGCCCCGAGCTGTACTTACGCATCCCAAAGCCAAGGACCAGGAGCAGGACCAGGATCAGAGGGACAGGGCTAAGACGCCGCCAAGATGCTGGTGGGGCACTGCGAAAGGAATGGCGACACCGCCCCCCGTCTCCGTCGGCCGCTGTCATCTCAGTTGTCAACGTCGCTATCCGGGTCCTGACTCTGGCTCCACTGCTGCTGGTGACGGTGCTCTTCTCTAGTCGGGCTCTAGTCGTCCTGCGTGGCAGTCCCAGTGGCCCAGTTCCTGGCTGCAATGACACTTACAGCGCCTTTTGTGCGCTCATTGTCCGCCTGCTTCCAATTGGGACTCGTTTGCGGCATCGAATCTGGCTCCTCTGGCACCACCACTGGCTCCTTTGGATCCTTGGACTTGGTTTCAGAACCTGCTGATTGCACTGCGCCGTCTTGGCTGGCAAACTTTGTCGCATTCTCCGCTCCTCCGGCCAAATCCCAGTCGAAGTCCCAGATAAATAGGTTTATTGAATTAATGCGCTCGGGGAAGGGGCTTAGCCTGCATTTGGGGCTTCTCCAACCTATTTTATTTTTATTTTAGTCTATTTCATTCGATTTTATATCCATTTTCCGGCAAAAAAAAAACGAAATTGCAACTCTTCTTTATGCGTCTGCCACAAGTTTTACGTTACGTTTTCTCATGGGATTTTCTTGCAGTTTCATTGTTTAGTTTCGGGGCTCTCTGCCCTCGTTTTGCACTATTTTCGGTTTGGTTGATTTATATATTTATTTAAGTGTTTTTGGCTTTGTTGAGTGGTAAAAGTTTTATTGGCGCTGCAGTGGCATCAAAATAAACGAATAAACTGACATCAGACCTCGACTTTCTTTTCAATAGAAATCAAATTTATTTATTTGGTTTTGTTTGTTATTTGAAGCTAACTTATTTAGTCAAAACAACACAAATCCCTTTATCCCTATCACTTACATGTTAAAGGCAAAATAGTTTACTAATGCATTTTATACATTTTTTAAGAATTTTATTAAATGTTACAATAAATGCAATTATAAATTTAAAAAAAGAAAAGATTGTCAAACTTTCCCTACAGCTTCACTTTCGATTTTATTTAAGAAGGGCAATGAAACTTATATTTCAACATCTCAATCGGTGAAGTAATAAAGTGGCTGAACTTTACAAAGAAATATAAATCAGGAAGACCAACTTCTTTCCACTTACACTTTCATAATCGTTATTCAATTAATAGCATAAAATTTCGCCGTATTCCTTCTCGGTTCACTTTTTCAGGACGCCGCATAAAAGTTAATAAATTTTAAGGTCGGCATCACACAGTGTTCTCAATGACTAATGGGCAAAACTTTTGGCACAAAAAACTTGAAGAACTAGCACCATTTATAGTGTTTAACAAGTTTCCCGATAGCTTTTTTTTGGCGCCGCGTTTAACTCACAGTTCAAACTTCTTGACTATAAGTTACAATGACCATATGGCCGAGCTGTGGTACAATTGAGGTTTATATGTAGGTATATATGTAGTTTGTATGTCTAGCTGCGAGGGCTTATTTTTAACGATTTAACACGTGAGAAAACATTTACACTTCAGTAAGAATTTATCGCCTAATCCGACTTGAGGATATTTTTTTCTTCACCTTCTTGCCACGCTTTTATTCTCTTTATTCGGTTATGGGCCGAAATGATGCACAATAATCCCTTTTTACGTTACGGCAGACGCTCACGCATCCTTGGAGAAATCCTCCGGCTTCTGTTTGTCCTGTTTTCGCTCCAGCGTTTTTATTTCAGCGCGGCATTCTAATATCCATTTGAATGCGGCAAAGGCAAACAAATTTTAAAAGTGATTTCGGCAAAAGACACTCGACAGGCGGCACTCCAGGACACAGACACAGGACACCCAAGGGGACATCAAGTGGTTTGACTTTGTCTTAATTTTTCCTCTCTTTGTTTTCCCACTTTTGCATATTTTCCACGATTTTTTTACGTTTACTCCGGCTATCGTCGCTTCGAGCAAACTTCTTAGTCAGACATCGCGGAAAATTGGCCTGTGGCAGCGGTTTCCCTTTCCCATCCGAGTCACGTCCGCGCGCCCAGGATTGCAAATTACCGACTGAGCCGCGAGCCGCCAACATGAGTGACCCCCCATTCCCAACGGACTTTGTTCCTTCGAACGTTCCTCGTCGAAGGCTTCCCCTGCGTTCCGTTCCATTACGACGGGGCGAGTCCTTGTTCGGGTTCGCGTTCGATTCGCACTTCCCCAGGACCGTGCCGTTTCCATTCCGTCCTTTGGCTGCTTTCGGGGCTTGGCATCGAACTCGGACTGGCTGCTTGTTTGTCTGCGCCTGCGCTCGGCAGGACCACGGGAAGATTTGAAATTTATTTGTTTACGGCTCGGACGCTATTTGTAGATGACCAACAATACATGTGTTTCCGGCGGGCAGTTTCCGGCTTTGTCGCCTATGAATATCGAAATTTGTGGGCTAAGAGGAGATCAACAGAACGGTCTCATTAAGGTATATATTCGGCGAATTTTGGCCTTTGTATTTGCCAAAATAATATGGTCTCCTTAGGCAAGTGTTTGAGCCAATAAAAGTTAACGTAAATCAACTTAAAACAAGTTATATTTTATGATACCACTTGTATAAGCAGCTAGAAAAGCTGGTAAATAGAATGTTTAAAGAAACAAACAATTAAAGTCTATGAACATTTTATATTGGTACCTTTATAACCTTTATATTCCTTCTCTGATTGTAATTTTCTAGCTTTTTTCATTCCTTTATCAAGTCTTGAAAACTTCAAATTGTAATAACTTATCCTTGAATGTCACAAAAAAATTAAATATGAACTAGGCAAATTTGTTCAAATTGAACAGAAGAATACATCTCTAAAGAACACAAGTAACTGTCCTTTGAATGACCACTCAAATGTATTATTAAAGACTGAATATTCGAAAGCACTATTCTTCTTCTGAAATTCATTTATGCACAAACACAACAAAGTGGAGCTTGACTAAATAAGAGCCCACTTTAAAAAGTGGTCAAGTACTACATAGTATATATCTAAGGTTAAAGGACCAAGCCAACCAACAGATAATTGGAATCGTGCAAATGGTGACCCCGTAAATCACTGTGGTGACCGAGCTGGCATTCGGTCACTAAATTAGCTTGGTGTCTTTTGAAAAATCATCGCCTTTAGTGGCTGAAATTTACGGCGGTCTCGGCTATTGTGTGGCAATATGCCATTACGTAAGGGGGTTCTAAGTCCTGAGTCCTGAGTCCTGAGTCCTCTGCCTTGTGTCGCAAGTTCTTCCAGTGTGCGGGGCGGGCCAATATGCGTGGCTTGATAAACGGGGCCTAGGCTAAGTATAATCTTGTGTGCTTTGTTGTCGGAGAGCAGCCAGCAACAAATAAATATTATTGAACTTTTAAGTCCCCTGGGGGTGGCCAACATGCAATTGACGCCCCCGGCGCGATAGGGCAGATAAGGGGACGAGGGTCCTCGCAAAGTGGCAACATAAATTCTGGCACAGTTCAATTTATTGTGTATTGACACAGCTTACGGAGAAACAAATAAAAATGTTTACGAAAGTGCGGGTGCGAGAGAGTCCTGCCCGCCGCCATATAGGGCGCTCTACACTCAAAGGCTCCAGGAATGCGGACGAGTTCCTCATCCTCATCCGCGTCCCCACTCTTACACCGCCCCACCGCGAAGTCAGGGACCTCGTTGGCATCCAGGCAGCCATTGTTATTACCTCTTTGTTGTGTTTACACGCCATTTGTGGTATTCCGCCCACCTCCGTGCGGCGAAAGATCCTGCGGGAAGGTGTCGGTCGGTATGCGGGCGCAGGGTTTTTTGGGGGGCCGTCGTAAAAGTATATTTGAAATGCAAATGCTGGCGGGCCTTAAAATGCTCAACTTCTGGCTCACGAAATAATCAAAATATACTTTATGTCGCCTTTGAGCCAGTGAAAACAGTTTTGTCGAGTTAACGCAGCCGAAAGCCAGACAGCAAAAACAAGCAAACCAAGAGCTGCCAAAAGCCCATGAATCGAGATGGGAAATAAAACAAAAGATCAACTTGTTAAAATGCAGTAAAACGATGGGAATATACCCTGGTAAAAGAGTGCGTGAGACTTTTCATCAATCAATTAGAAATATAAGGAATCTAAAATTATTGTAATAAACTTGAATTTAAATACAAAATGAAATTTATTAAATAAACACGTAATTACATTTTTAAGGATATCAAATTTCCAAGCTACTTTTTATGCGGAATAACGCAAATTCAGTCCAGTTGTTAGCTGTGCATCAGTTTTTCCCAGCTGTTAATTTTAGTGTTCTTACCAGAGCCATAAATAAATATAAAGGTTTTATTTTTCTTCTTTTTTAGGGACTCGCACCTGTGCGCAAACACAAAATTGAAACAAACACCAGTGGCACCATAAGGAAACTTCAATGGGAGGATTGGCCTGCTCATTTCAAGGAGCCACGCTTGCCAATATCTCAATATTTACTTCATGATTGCTTTTCGCAATTTCTCCAGATTTTTACCAGACTTCAAGTTTCCATGCGTATGCATATAGAAATATTTTTCTCGTTGTCCAATACCCCTCTCGATTTGGCAGAGTGCCCGGCTCTAGTCTCCGCATATGCGAGTTTTCGTTGACAAGATAGACAAATTTCTGATAGATATATACGCGTACATGTGTGCGAATATCTAGTTTGATTTTATCCTGCATCGAGGGTAACAGGAAAAAAAATATGAAAATGCATCTGCGATATTAAATATTTGTCAAGTATTTTTGATGGAAGGGTAGCTACGGGGTGGTGAGGGAATGGACTGGAAAATACCAATATTCATAATGTTCTAGACAATTTATTGTTAATTTAAGTGCTTGGCTGGAGCACAAAATGGTATTTGCTGTTAGATCTTTTACTACCAGAGATTATTATAATGGCATTGCATATTTAAGTCGACTGACCGGTGCACAAAGACAGATCCTTGGCAATAATATTTTCATTATAATAACTCTGATGCGACTATGTTAAGGTATCGATCCAGCTGACTCCCTTAATTGAAACGGCAGACATTTTAAATTGTACAACAAATGTACACATATATAATAAATCGTAACTCTTATCGTATTTTACCTTTCAGATAACATGCAAATGTATAACATATTTTTGTTGGAATAGTTCGCTTATATCAAGTTTTTTCTTTTAGAAACTAAAAATTTTACGAAAACAATAACTTAATCAAATCGCTTTATTATTAAACTTTTTAAATTTGTATATTGCAACTTAAAAAGGGTGAAGTTAATGTATTAAAGAATATTTTATGGCATTATGCACATGTCAAGTTCTCTGGAAACTAAGACCCCATTGCATACTCCTGGGCGGGTCTGTCTAAATCGGTAATCCCAAAGGAATGGAGAACTTGGCTAGTGGAATAAAAGGTGTTCACTGTGGCATACAGTTTAGTTTGCGGCAGTTACCTCCCCAACAATTTACGGAGCTGCGGTTCGAGCAGCTTTAGTCCTGTTCATCTGTGCATCCCACCGGCTAAAGTTCGAGAATCAATAGGGTTTCCAGCGCATCCAACAGCATGACATTCCACCGCACTCGCTGTGCCAATGTAACCCAAACGCACTTTACGCTTTACGCTTTTCATTGCGAATGCCAAAGGACTCGGGGAGAGCAATGGCGAGAAGGGAAAATTGGGAAAAGCGATTTCTACAAGCTACAAACTGCTAAGTAAAACGGATGAGCGTCGCAATTAAAGGCAAAACAAAACGTGTAATCGAATGCTATGTAAATGGAGGTCAAAACGGAACAACTGGATTGGATGGATCGAAGATGATATACCCGTTAATTAGTCTTACATTTGAAATTTGTCCAGTTAAATGATTTTAATGGTGCTTCGGTAATCGGTGATTAACTATTCCTAAATTCTAGAAAAAAATAAGTGTATTATGAAACCTAATGAGAAGCAAGAATTTAAATGATTCGAAATCGAAATATAATGTGTTGTGTGATAATATTATATACGAAAATAAATATGAAGTATATATAAAATTAAATAAATATTTATAAAATTATATTATCTCCAATTATCAATAGTATGGTATGTCTTGACTATTGATAATTTCCCAGCTCCGTAGTTTAGCAATTTTTAGTTTCCACAAACTCAATATTTCTTTGATGTTTGTGGACTCTACAACCATATCAGGGATAAAAGGAGACATCCGTGGAAGCAATGGGAACAAAATGGGTAAAGTGAGGGGTTTAATTGTAACTGCTGTAACCCTATTTTAACACCAACAACTGTCGATCCACTAAAGCTCCTTTTTGCACTTTTTTCCCTCTGCTGTTTACCCTATTCTTTCACTCTCATCCTCGGTCCTCTGCGTTATTCGCATCCCTTTTGTGGTGAATCTGGATTAACGGTAAATATAATTACTGCACCCTTTACCCAACGATGAGAAGGAGAGGAGAAGGACAAAGCGACGTGACGTTAATGACATTGCCGGTCGGAGACCGCTAACTGCGAACCCTTCGCAAATTTGTTCTATGTTCGACTTGTGTCTAATTAATGAAGATTGTGTCGCATAATCGTAATGCTTAAATTTATATTAATTGTTGTGGCTTTGCCACGAGTTCCTAAGTGGTGAGTTAACTTTTCTTTTAACGTAATTTTTGCAAATGAGCAAGGTTAAAGATTTTATTGTTAATTCCCATCTTTGTATTTTATAATTAGGCTTAGGCTTTTACTCTTGTGACAAATAGGCCTTTCAAGCGCCTAATTTATTGAATGAGTTTGACTACAATTAAATTAAATTCACTAAAGAAATTCTTACGAAAATTAAGCAGGTAGTAATTCGTAATCACTAAACTTGCCAAGGTGTCGTATACGTAATTTGTAAAAAAAACCTTTGGTTAAATATTGCATGGTTCTTAAGTTATTTTTTATGCAAACAAATTTTACCACATTGATTGGTACCACTTATATTTTTTAAATCTTTATTTTGAGGAAACCACCCTAGCACAAAACCTGGTACACTGGGGAATTCCCTCGAATTGTGTGGACTTTGGGGAATACCTGAACTCGCAGCTTTAGCAGCTTTTCCAGCTATAGCTTTTTCCCACGGCCCACGCAGGCCAACAATAGTTGGCAACGCGCGTTGGCAACACTAACTTGTTACCGCTTATCAGTTGGTAAGAAGAGTGTAAAGCTCGCACGCGAGCGAGGGAAAGAGCAACTGAGCGAACGTCGAGCGGCAAACACGGCGCGCTCAGTGGGTACTACGCCGTCGGGCAATTCGCCGCTTTAGTTTAATTCGAAGCTTAAGGCGGCGCGGTCGTGTGCTCGGCGAAAAAAATAATAGAAAGAAAGAACTGTAAGAACCCTGCGGTCGACAGGAAATATCACAGTTCCCGGGAACCCGCCAGATGATCCAATTCGTGGGCTCCATTTGGTCTATCGCTCGCTTCGCAGTTGGTGGCTCGTGTTTCTCGCAAAGAATTTCGCAATCCGTCGGGAAGTTTGGACGGAGTGCAGCAAGGTAAACAGAGCGCATGCAACAGCTGCTTAATTAGCAACAACATCAAAAGCAAGCGGACGCCAAATTAAAAGCTCCAGCGGCAGCACGAGCGGGAGCATTGGAGTCTTAAGCTCGGCTTCACCGTCTTACCAACACACTCTTCCCCACGGCTTTTGTCGGGTGAGTGTTGCCACAACATTTGGATATAAAGTGGCTATGATAATAACAAAATAGATAAATCTAGAAAAACCGCTCAAGGCAAGGTTTTCTACAAGCTTATTATTCGAAATAAATAATTTCTAAAGCGGAAATGGTACGATCTGTTGTATGCACATATAAAACTGTGGTTTCCGTTTCCTCTTCGTTATCTCCAAAGCAATACACCAAACTCTGAGTACTTGTTAGAAGTTTGAGTGTCTACAATTTACTTGGGGACACCTTGAAATATATAGCTAAAGTTCGACTGCTTTAAATATCAGAGCACAAAATCAAATGTATTTTTTCTAGCCAACTAGCTAGAGCAGCAGCTCTGTTTCCGCAATTTTTTTATTCTTTGATTATTTGGAGTGACTTATAAGCAGCTGGCGCAATATGCACAAGCTGCTCCAATCCCCGCCTGTGCTTATCCACCTGGCAAAGTTTGTACTTAGAAAATTGGCATGTTGGCTCAGGAGACGCAGAGAAAACTAATATTTTGCAATCTCGTTTCAGTGCTTTAAAAACACAATCCAAAATATTAATTATTTATTAAACAGGCGTTTAAAAGCTGCAATAGGTTATATCCGGCGCTCTGGGGGGCTATACTGTTCTGCCTCATCATGGTTGTAGTCAACGGCTTTATCCGCAGATCTTGGTCATTGCCTTTTGGCCAGATGACACTGGCCTTACAAGTAAACAAAGAGCAAAAGAGGACTGACATTACAAAAAGCAAACAAAGAAAAACAATAGGTTAAAAGTTATAAATGAAATCCTGCAAATTAGGTTTAATTTTAATATAAAAACAATTTTGCATTGAATTAAAATCAAAGCATAACCACATATAACCTTTATAAAAAATAAGTTCCTCCAAAGTATTCCAATCTCCCGTTCAACTAATAGCTAATTTGAAAAAATATATAGCTTAGCAAAATATTACGAGTTGTAAATGAAGCTCTGGCGACGTCAGCGCCTTGGGATCAGTTCAAAAGTCGTGGGGGTCGGGGGTTCCCCACTTTAACCAATCTTTCATTTGTTGTTTTCTTACTTTGGCTTCTCTTCTATCCGTCGTTGGCTTTCTGTATGTGAATATTCACAATATATATATGACGAATCTGAAGTTTGGAGCACAGCAGACACGTGTCTCCCGTCCGATTCTCCTCTTGATCTTCGGCGGCGATGGGCACCGAATGATGTCATCCTGTCTGTCTCAGCACTCGAAATAAAGAGTTTCGTTAAAAGAAAAAAAAGAAATCGCCAAAAAACCGAACGCGGCAAAAACTAATTTCAGGCTTTTCCCACTCCGCTGGCTTTTCGTTTCATTCCGTAGCGGTGTTTCTAATTGTTTTTATCAGTTTGTTGCTTTTGTTTGCCGGCAGTTAACCTCCGACTCCAAATAATAATTACCACAGAATATGCTTGTTGCAAAACTGTAGAAATTATGAGCGAAACATTTCTTTGGCTGCTCCACCGAGAAGCTGTGTGCCTTTGTTTAGGTTCAGATAAGCGAAGAACAAAATCGGAGATAAAATTAGCGTCTGGGGCTTCAAATTAAACTTTGAGCTTTAAAAACCGAAAACTTAAGACTTGGGAGCTGAAATGGAGTTGAGTCTCTTTGGATAATTCTGTTATTTAATTTCCTTTACTGATCGGCAATTCATTTTTACTTAATTTTTAAGTTAATGTCTCGCTCTTTGCTACTTTTCTACATTTTACGTTCTTGACTCCCTCGAACGATAGAAATATTTAGTGTCCACATATCTGAGACAAAGATAAGGCATTGAGAGATACAAATTTGTTCTCGCCACAGTTCAGATAAGTGCTGAGAACAACAATAACGAAGCTGGCCAAGGCAGAAACATTACAAAATGTGATGTATTTTTTTTTTTGTTCACACGAGAGCAGAAGAATTCGAAATACTCTTAAAAAGTATCCTACTAAAGCTTTGTTCTTCATTGAGTTCTTTTCATAATAGTGACTCAGAAATTCTATAATTTAATGAACCTGTTGTTCATCCAATAACCAATCCAAGGTCTATGTGAAATTTCTCTGAAAAATTGTAAAAACTCTTCAGTTGCTTGATATTTTTCTTATAAGAGTAACTTATCTTTTTGCTTGGATTTACGTCACAAATTCCACTCAATACTACAGAAATACATTCAGAATAAATATCATACATTAGTGTCCTGAAGAGTATTATTTTCTAGTGATTACTGTTCTTGGCCATAACAACCGGACAAATCTCCTGCGACCTTGATTATTTTTCTCCCACTTGCTATCTTTCCCGATATCGATACACGTCGGAGACACTTGTGGCACTTTTGATTGACACCTTGGCACTACAGCTCAATTTTTGAGGGAGGGAATCCTTCGGGTAGGGTTCTCCGCTGTACTATCTCTCAACGCGGTCAGCCCTGGTTTTTTTCTGTCCCCCGCAATACCGCTACACAACCCCTAGGAAACCCCATACCCATCCCCGCGTGGAACGCGCAACGGACAATCGGTCAGTCAGCTATAAGTGCACGCCACACGCCAAGCGTCCACAACACGAGTAACCAGCAACAACGACGACCACGAAGGCGGTCAGTGTCAAAGGCGATAGACGAACACGCGAAAGGACGCGGACGAGGACGCGGACCAGGTGAAAGTGGCCCAGAAGAGGGTGGAGTTCTGGCGGGGGAAATCTCGCGGCTAGAAAAATTGGTTTAATCGCTGTGCACGAACACGACCAAGGTATACCCAGCTTTTTAATGACAAGCTTCCATGTAACCAAAACTAAAGTTGAGCTAAGTTAAAATTGAATTTCGAATGAAAACTTAAACATAACAATTTTATTACAAATAATTTATCGAACAAGTAATTACCTTTCTAAAATATTTACATTGAACTAATGAAGAAATATACCCTTCAACCTGCCAAGTACCTTGTATTGAAAATCGAACTGCAGACGGACAAAGTTCCGTTTTAAAAATCAGGGAAAGTTACCAACTAATCGAACTACTTATATTCTCCTCTTGTTAAAGGGGGAAAACAACTCGGGAATTTTTCCACTCATCAATTTGATTTGCAAGGGATGATAGAAAAAATTGCACGCCACCATTTGCAGGAGGTTCGGGACACTGTGCGCCACATGCCACACCAAATTATAGCCGCCATATTCCGATATGTACACAAAAAAGATATATATATATCGTCGTATGGAGAAAATGCTCTTGGGAAAATAGCTGGTCAGTGAATTGATTTACCTCAACTCCACTGCCTTTAATGTAGGTCCCCCGAAAGGCCAAACAGCGATAGACAATTGCCCATGAGCAGAGAAAGGGAGAAAGTGAGAGAGCTGGCGAGAGCGAAAGTAAGAGATAGAAGAGGAGATATACGGTCAAAGGTAATACCCATACGCCCCGTGTACATGGCGTCCCATTCACATTGCCGCAAATTAGCCGGACAAGGTCTCCGTGACGAAAGAATATATAGGTTTATAATCAGTATTGTGGGATGGTTTATAGTTTTAGTTACTGTAAACTAGAATAGATCCGATAAACCGATATCAAACAGGTCTTTTGTATAATGCAGTTAACATGGAGGGAAGAACATGATTACATACGATATGAACTAAAAATATATTAGTGCAATACTTAAAATATATTGACCTAGGTATAACTCAAAATCCATACCATATAGTTTTAACAGTCAGCAGAGAAGCAATAGTCATGAAGAATATATAACTAGGTAAAGTAAGGAGTTCCAGCTTAATAGACTGTATAGGCATATCATATAAGTTGACTTTAACTAGTTATTCATCTTTACACCTTTGTCAACAATCAAAGGAAAATGTTAGTCATTTTGGATTTTCCGCAACAAGAGGAATTTTTTGTTTTAAACGCTGTACTCTGCTCTCTTGCAATCTAGTGAGTCAGCAGAGGATGAGATATAAATCGAAGATTTACCACTCCAGAAGAGGGTTTATAACAAAAATAACAAAGCTTACTTATACAACAGTATGAGGACTAACTAATATATTCTCGGGTTCCTCATTATTTATCTGCCCAAGAATATCTGTATTGGTGTCGTTGATGACTTTTCCACACTCCTCACTATAACTATCTATATAAAGCACCAGCCCTAGCCCGCATTTCATTTTGCATTCCTGGAGGCAATTTGACTTTAAGCGATTGCCTTAGACGCCCTTTATGGCCCCCTCCGCTCGTATCGGATACATAATTTCGCTATCTACCTGGGGAATCGTGTGGGGTGGGGGAGGTGGTATAGGTGTTCCCAACACGCAATTGCCGCCACACGCATAGCCCACCTGGAGAGTAACTGTTTTAACCCAAATTCCCGTGCAAAGTGGCAAACAGAGTGATCCGCCGCACAATGGAACCCAGTTATCGACGGATACATGTTTCCCACACGGGCTCAGGTCTGCCTGGTTGCGGTGCCGGGCTCAACAAGTCTGGGGACGATTCGAGAGCTCCAAGGGACGACCTCCTTATTTCCCACAACTCGCCCGGGGCCGCCCGATAGGGGGCCACGTGTCGCCAAGCCCTGGTTTTCCAGTATCCCATCAATTTTTAATGCAGCACACAGAGCACGCACTCCCACGCTTCACGGGATTAGTGGCCACTGCATGGTAATTATCTGTGATGAGTCCCATCGCAGAGCTCCGTCCAAGGCGGCCGGGCACAAAGACGGCTAAATTATTGATTGTCAATCTAGAGTTGACGGCATGTACTATATATATGGGATTGTGGTTCAACTTGAGATGTCCCGCCTGACACCTTGATATCAATTAATGGATTTCCAAAGCTGACAAAATGATACAAATGTATATCATCACACTTGACTTTAAATATAGTTTACATTTTGTATGGATTTTTGTTAAAAAAAATTGCACTAAGCAATCACAAAACTTTAAATAAATTTTTATGCTTCGCAATCTGGACAGTAATATAAGTACTATTGTGCTAATTTTTTGTTATTTCTGATACCTTACATCGCTAACAAACGTTAAGGATAATTATTAAGGAGGGAACTATTTAAGTTAAGTACCTTCAAAGCAATAAAAAGCGTACAATGTTTGCAAAAACAAACTTATTAACATGTATAAGCCATACGATTAGACGGTTGTTGAAATTTCCACGCAACTTAAGAATTCTGAACTAATTAGCCCCGCCCCCTGGACAGGGATTTGTTTTTACGAGGAGCAACGGTTATGGATATTCCCGTTGTGAAAAAAACTAATCGAAAGCTGTGAAAATAGAAGGCGACGGGCCATGTGGGAAACATTGACCTTGGTTGCACATTTCCATTCAGAAAGGCTCGCTTCCTCAACGGTCGTGGCATTTAGGGGGCATGAATGCAGGCTAAATAATTTATGCGACTTTTATGGAGGGACCAAAGCCCACCCCGCCTGGCCCTCGTCGCCCATGAATCTGAACCTGAACCCAGTCTCTATTTAATTTGCACGTGGGTGTGGCGCCCGCCCTGCCAATCCCTTTATAGTTCCAACTGCTCGTGCTCTAATTGCGCCAAATCAATTGAAATTGATGCTCCAACATTCAATTGCATTGATTGCCATCCAGTCGCCGTTGCTCGACTGACCGGCCAAGTATCTCGAGCGATTCGTATCTGCCTCTCGCCGGCGCACAATGAAAGCGGTTTCTTCGAGCCGTATTTTACTTGGGGGTGTTTGTTTATATTTCCATATTTCACTGGAATGGGCTTATCTAGCTCCGCCTGTCTTATTAATTATTCTAAAAAGATGGATTTGGTTTTAATTGGTTAGATATTTGATACTCAATTGTTAGTTAACTGGCAAGCGTGAAATGCACAAATCTCTTTTCATTACTCAAACTGTTATATTGGTGGCTATAATTCTTAGATGGATAAGAGCATCTGTTTATAAATATATAACTTGAGGTAATATGATAATAATTTAAATTATTTTATTATATTCCTTTAAGAATTCATTTGTACATCAAATATTGTTGTCTCTAATATATATAAAATACGTAATCCAAGGTCTTAGAGTTCTAATTTCCCGCTTTTATTTTTGAAGATTTAATTAAATCCTTTGACCCTCAACTGATTCAGATTCATAACCAAACAACTAAGTAGCTCAAGGTTCATTAGCTTATAATTTTCTGGCGTGTGACTATCCCCTTTTTATTTAAAATAGATTTAATGATCCATAAATAGATAACGCATAATATTACACAGTCGATGGGAATGAAGAACATCAAGTATAATCGGAAATTGTAGAGGTGAATATAATTATGCATAATTCATGTATCGTTCATCCGTAATGACTTCTGTGAGTACTCGTTCAATGTCGGACTGTATATTACACATTACTTTTCGGCTATTTTCGGTCTTTCTAGGGGATTTCAGAGAGAGCTTGGGGCATTTCTATTCCGGTTCCGTGGGCTTGCAGACTAGGTCGTTGATTATAATCACATAATGTTTGAGGCCTGAATACCGGAACACGGAGGGAAGCGATTAGCAAAAAGCTAAAATGTAGCCTTCAAAACCTTAGTAATGGGAACAATTGATGAAGCCTATTTTCAATGTGCCGGTTAATATCGGCTTTATGTTCTCTGTTATTTTATTTTTTTTTTTTTGTAATTAACAGGCCATACAGTCTTGACCAGCTGCAAAATACTTGAAGTCACATTTACGCTTATACCTATAAACATTTCGGTTTAGTCACAAACGATCAACCAAGTCTCCCCAATGGAATGACCTATAGAGACCGGCGATCGGCACACAAATCGGTCGTTTGTTTATTATTCATGAATGGACTCTTATTATTCGCAATTAGCATACGGTTAAGCTACGTCAGTAGGGTATATCAGTGATCGTTTAGGATTTTAAATAATAAAATGGATAATTACGGCTTTCTAGCATCTGTAATTAGTCGGTAGATTAAGTATGATAGTATAACTTATATTTTTCATAATTTCTACCTAAATAAGGTTGCTTACTCTAAATTTTGTTTCTCTTGTGCAAAGTGTAAGACAATAAATACTAATTAAAGTACGTACTAAACTTATGTAATTGAATAAGACCAAATCCTACATTGCCCTGAGTGATTTAATGGCTTTTTTGTTCTTTAAAGCATTCACAGTTCGTTGTGATCTCGACGTTATTTGACTTTCCGCCGGGTACATGTGCACTCGCAACTTTTTTCATCTGGCTTTTGTGCTTCATTTTCAGCTTTGTTTACGAGCGAGCGCGACTCCGGCTCTGCCCCAACCCCCGGGTGACTCACATTAGCCAATTCGTTGCTTTGTATTTATTTGCCTCTCTCTTGTTTGCTCTCCACTGTAATTGCTTTTATTAATTTTCGATCATTACTGCGCCTTACTTCCCGAGCATCCGGTTGCAAATGGATTATGAAATGTTACGTATACGCCATGTTGCAGTCCTTGCGGTCTGCTCAAACTTTCAAGGCCAACATCCTGGGGGGGCGTATTTGCGTTTAATAACTATTACAACAGCAATGACAGCTGCTAATGGACACAGCCATATACACAGCCATGACACCGCCAATCAGCTCACCCCTCGTGTGACAATTAGCATGTGAACGCATCAAATTTTTAATAGTCGAGTCAAGACCACAAGACCAAGCCCAAGTTCACTTGTTTTTGAAACATTTCCTCCAGCTGGACGCCACACAATCCTTTCCCACATCCAGTGTGTGGCCAGTGTGTCCTTCTGGGCCACCAGCTGGTCGCATTTAGAAAGCTTTACAAACGCCATTAAAAATTCAACATATAAATCTAGAAAATTCGAAACTTTTCCCCCGACGATGACTTGTTAATTTGAATGCTTACTGAATTCCCTATATCTTCTCTTCCCTCAGTCAGCCATCGGCGGTTCGACAAGGCCGCCACATGGAGCAGGTTGGCGTCCGCTCAGTCCGCTCACTAGTTCACGGACCGCACCCGCAGTCGCAGTCACAGTTGGAGCCGGAACCAAAGAACCGGAGGACCAGCCTCGGATGCCGGCAGGCGCATGAGAGCAGCTGTCCACACCAGATCAGATAGACGGACACCAGCCAGGGACGCACGTCCCGAGCGGCTCCCTCATAATGGGCACAAAGACCCAACCACAATTGGCCAAAGGTGAGTTCAAAAATTAATGTGTAAAATCGGAGACCCCTTTGGATTAAGTGATGCAGGATTACAATAAGTTAATTATTCATTGAGTGAACGAAGAGTAAGAATCGGTGTCTCGAATAACGACTTTCCCAATCGTATGAAAATATAATGACTAAAATTAAAAAACTTATATACATTTTTAAGAAAACATTATTTAATTCTGTTATCAGACCCATATTTTTCATCAATAAATTCCTTAATGGTTTTGCGCTTTTCCCTTTCGCCTGGTCCCAGATCAATATATAACTTGGTCTTCTCGTAAGCAACAACATTGGTATAGCAATGGTGCTCGTATCTAAACTCCAGACCAAAGTAAGAAATCCCTTTTAGATCCTTAGGTTTGGGAAATTCCAGGTTAAGTGGGGGTGGCACGATAGAGCAAACCGGACTGGCATTGGGTATAGAATTAATCTGGTTAGAAGGGCATTTAGGAAAAGGATTAGGTTTCGAAATTATAACGCGTTCCTCATCAGAAGATAATAAAATCTGCCGCCGAGGACTTGGCGGAGGAACACGTGGACTGTTAGTGATAGGTTTTTGAATCGGTGAAGGATAATTTGGATGTTTTTGAGTTTTTACAGGCGTTGTGGGCTTAATAAATTTAATGGGCTCGGTCAAGGAATTTTGACCCTTTTGAGCCCGCACCTCCAGCAGTTTTTTGGCAGCATTCGGAAGTCCCTGCTTTAATGCCTCCTTTTCTTCCAGTGTAGTGTAACTCCCAGCCAAGCTAAAGCTCCAACGGGAGCTGCTTTCTGTCCCAGCTGTAGCATACACAAAGGTCTGATCGCCTTTTCGGGGAACAACCGACTTCTTCGCCGGCATGAGATTCTCTTTTAGTTTTGTATTGAAGTTCTTAAAGTCCCCCCGGCTCGATGGTGTAGTACTTAAGGTCTTCTTTGGTTTTTGTAAATCAGATTGCCCTGGTTGTTTCTCGGGCTCTTTTTCGGGCAGCTTAGCTGCTAGAGTCTGAGGTACAGGGTTGTCCTCCTGAGCGGACTTCACCGGTTTAGTGGGCTTTACAGCCTTGCCTGGAATCTTTTCGGCGGCCTTACGGCAAAGCAAACGATGGCCTTTGATCAAGTGCGGATTGGCTGCGATGGCCAAATGCATGGAAGCCGTTCGGTAGAAGATCACTATGGCGTAGTTGAGCGAGTCCATGCCATTCTTCACACAAACCCGCTCCAGATCACCAAAGGCGCAGAAGTAGGCGAAGATGTCGCGGCGCGTCAGCGACTGACTCAAGCTGGGCACGTACATCCGGCGATCGTTCTCTGGCTCCGGTGGACACTGACTCGGCGACTTGAGCACTGTAGCAGCCGGTTGATAGGGCAGAAATTCCGTCTGCATTGCCTGCAAGCGAGCTACGAACTGGATTAGTTAAATATCAGAAAGATATTCATGCCAAGACTTACCAGACTCTGCTGCATACGCCCTTTTCATGTCCGGGGGCAACGAGAAATCCTCCAGGGGCTTTGACATTCTCTGCTGCTTGGCTGGAGGATTGTCATCGTCTTGGGGTTGCGGGAGACCAGGTAACTCCTTTGTTAAAGAGCGCACCACCAGGGAGTCCAGTAAGGCCCACGAGTTCCACATTTTGTCCAGTATTCTTTTAACACAGAAATCGATTTAATATTTCTTTGTTGTTAGTTTGATTTGATTGCTAACTCAAGTGCTCCTTGATCATTTTTTAATTCATTTTGATATAAGTCTACATATTTCATACGTCAATAAATACGTTTTATAAAATACAATCACTTGTAACTTCGAAATCAATCATTGCATTCCTTTTTGTCTGCACTCAACAATTAAGTTTTAAATTCTTGAAGATCCATAAGCATAAATCTAATCCCGGTTTAAGTCACCAAAACCCTTTCCTTCTGTTAAGTGTGAATCTTGGCTGAAAGAGATTGACGCGTAACCACTGGCTCTGATCCCTGGTGCAAAAACTTTGTGCAACAGTCTTTTCTTGCCCAACGTAAATCCGATCCAGGGTTGCAAATTGATTTCACTGAAAGCCTCTGACATTTCAGATTGGAGGAGAATACCCATACCCTCTATTGCTTGCCTATTTTGGGGTGGCAAAAAGTTGAACAGTTGTTACCGATTTCGGGCAGATAGTGACCCAGTTCTGTGGCGTTGCTAAACCAATTGCAGCCAAAGCGACGGGAAACTTTAACAAAAGCCGCCCGCTGCTCGTTTTTGGCCCTGACACTATTCCACAAAGGTACCGTTAACTACTTGGCCAAGAGTGCCTGCCTGTGTGTGCGTGTGTACGCGGGGGAGGTGTCTTACTTTGTTTGTGCGTAGTGTGCCTTGAGCTTGGCCAAAAGAGTGGCACTTCGATTTATTACGCGCCTCGTTTCGACCGCTCAATGAATGAAGTGAATGAATGCGAATTGTGCCCATTTGTGTGTATGGGTGCGAATGAGTGCCACTATGTTTGCTTACAAGAGAGTGCGTCTGCGTGGTTACAGTAAAACTTAAGTAAGAAAAACTGCTTGAAAAAGGCCATGTTATTAAGGATATTTAAGATACGGGATATTTACCCCTTTGCCAATCCAGCAAAAGCGGGACTTCAATTGTCCGAATGCGTTTTTTACAACGCTTCTTGCCTTAGAAAGATCATAATTAAAAGTGACCAACAACTTGTCCCACGTTGCAGCTTCGAATATTGTTGGTCTAGCAGTTGCCAGTAAGATGTTTAGGGTGATTTGCTGCAGGATAGAAGGTTAGAGGGGTCGTGGCTTGAACTCCCATTAACTGCATCTGAATGGGTTAATCTAAATTGCAGTTATGTCCATTGTTAAGATTTAATAGGATATTTCGGTTCCTAGTTGGAAGTGGGTGCTCTGAGGGCTTGGCTGTGTTATCACTGTCACTGCAGTATGAAAGGCCAAACTTGGTAATTAATATTATGGTGCTTAGGCCTAACCATTTAATACCTTAGACAATGTGTTGCTTGGCCTTTGTCGGAATCCATTTGGGAGAGTCAAATTAATTTTAAGCCGCTTATGAACCGTGGAAGCAATCAGGTTTATTTTATTCCCAACAGTCAAGTTATTTGCACACATCGGCTAAGGTCTTAAATAAGTTTAAGTGCAAGAATAAGCTAGGCTGGTATGTATAGTTATTTTTATTTTACTTGATTAACGAATTATTTAAGGAAAGATTTCGCTTCCTATCCATACTCTGTCAAGCTGTTTTTATTTATAATTAATCCTTGTTAGTATTTTCTTAAGGATATAACTATATATAATATAAAAAAAATATTTCTAGCTGTAGAAGGGTCTACTGTAATTTTGGGGTGAACCAAAACAGCAACAATGTGCTTCAGGTTCATGTTATTATTTCCTTTATGTGCACATTATGGGGCCATGATTGTGGAGGTACACTTTTTTGCTCTTTAATTATGAGCTCTTACATTAATTACCGTTTTGTCGGTGGGATTTATGTGTGCGCTGTAAGCACACCTGTTGAGATCTTCAAAGGAATTCCTGGTATGTCAATTTCCTTTTAGCCGCAGAAACCGCAAAATAGATTTTTCCATGATCTATCCCGACAGCATTGCTTTATTTGGTGGGAATTCGCTTCGCCAGCTATTGGCTCTGTTGGCTCGCTGATTGAATTTGCATTGCTTTTTGTTTCCCGGCACAAAGGGGAAAATGAAATCAATGTGTACGGGGTGTGATTACCCCGCCCCTTCTCCTCACAGTCTCGACGAGCAATCATTCATTAACCCATATGTGCCACCTCTTCGAGCGCCAGCCAAAATAAATACAATTTTCCCGCTCTGACATTGACATTGCTGCTCATTTGAATGGAAAGAGAGGACGCAAGAGGGCAGCTCTCCCTCGCTCGCTTGCTCCTTTTGTTTGATTCACGTGCATTGTACTGGGTATGGTAGAGAGAGTGTGACGGAGGGAAACGGAGAGAGTGTTTGTCGCCGTTCTCTTTCCATTTCTTTTTCTTTTTTTTTTTGGGGTGAATTAAGAAAATTTGCTCATTTTTATGCTTGACAAACTTGAGAAAATCGCGTCAATGGTTTTTGGGGCAGGTCGAATAGGAAAGTACTCTTCGAATTAACTCAAACGCTAATCAATTAAAACAATTCAATTAAATCACTAGATCATGTGAACAAATTACGCTTCGAGTGTAAAATCCGATTTAAAAGGTAAAGACGAGTTTATTAAGTAATTAAGCTCGTATAAAGCAATAAATTGGTGTAAAGACTCTAGAATCCAGACCTTTGAACTAAGTTGTTTTCCGCGATCTTACAAAAGCATCGCATGACTTTCGAACTCGATTACTGATCACAAAAAAAATAGTGTACCATTTTGTAATTTCTTTTTAAATCATTAAATATTGGGTCATTATAATTGTAATATATTGTAATTAATAGTGTTCACCTTTAATATCCATCCTTTAAAAAAATATATAATTATTAGATTTGGTATAATTAAAATTCATATAGACTTTAAAAATGAAATAAAAATTTTATCAGGCTGAAAAGTTCGTATTACCTTAAGCTTTAAGGATCATATTTTTTCGAACTATTAGTTTAAAACTGCTTTGGCTATAACAAACTATGCTTTTGAAGCTAAAATAACTTCTTTATATGATTTTTATGGTAAGGCAACTGTACTCTTTAAATTACAAAATCACAATAAACGTTCATCACCCATTGAGCTTTGACCCCAGAGATCAGAGACTTTAATGTGATAATTTCCCTTACGACCTTTGAAACTCGAAGCTTTTCCAATACAAGCCGCTCTCTTCTGAGCGTAGCTTTCTTCTCTTCTCTCCCTCAGTATTTAAGTTTTGTTTGTTGCCAAGCCATTGGAACGGCGCGCCCGGTTGCCTTGGCAGCGCAGTCGGAATTTTGTTGTCATCATCGCCCTGCGTTGGCGCCGCTGTCGCCGCGTTTAGTTTGCTCGCCGCACGCTCTCGCCTCTGCTGACCCAGTCGCAGTCGCTGCCGCTGCCGCAGTCCCAGCGGCGTCGCTCATTTTGGCCGCAATTTCCTCGGCAGTTGGCTGTTTGGCTTTGGCGCTTGCCGTTTTGCCGTTAGCTGTTTTGTTTATCGCTGCCTTGCCTTGGGCCAAATAAAATCCGTGCTCCGCGAAAAACTCTCGAGTTGCAGTTGCGAAAAGTGTTTCCGCGTTTCCCAGAAAAGTTCCAAGGAAAATTATTGTGAAAAGTGCAGCGAAAACGGCAACTACAGCAACACGCAAACGGTGCAAAATAAGTGCAAGAAATGTGCTAAAAATGTACGAAACTGGGCGAGAGGGAAAATAAGATGCCGAAGGGGAGAGTCAAAGAGGAGAACAAGAGAGAGTAGCAGATGATGATGCATTTGGCACCTGGCACTGAAACATGTACCCCAGCGCCCCTGCGTTTCCGCGTCGTCTTTTCTGCATTCTCAGCATAATTATTGAGCCTTCATCGATTTCTGTTGGCCTTTTCTTGTAGTTAATTGTTTCTTGCGCCGCCCCACCGAAGGTGACGCATGCCAGCAGGGTGAAAAGGAAAGGCAGCAGCAAAGCCAAAGGCAAAAACAACTCGACAAACTGAAACAAATTGAGAGCAAGGAGCATATTTACATTCACATGCATGACTCACGTTCGCCGCAGGACACCGGAAGGCGGAGCGGGGCAAAAGTTTAGCCGGCTTTGTTGTTGTCTCACAGAAGGAAAGAGCGTACGCAAGGGAGAGAGCTTACTTACGAGAGAGAGCGTGCCAATCAGCTGTGACTGCACAAGGTCCTTGAATCACAATAAAAATAAAAGGAAACACCGCATTTGGGTGTGAATCGAAATCAGGCGGATATGGGGTTCAAAGTTTTGCCGATTCCCTTTATTGTTTTCCCAACAGGCAAAAAGTTTCATCTCAACTTTTCGCCTCAATTTCAGTTTTAGTTTCTCTCCGTTTCCCTGTTTCACCGTTATGCCTCTCTCCGTGGCCTTGACAACCATTTTGGCATTGACTCTGCCTACACACACATTCACACCCGCCGCATTTTGGGGTGGCAAAGAGAGAGTGTGAGGGTGGGAGGAGAGAGAAATATACTTAGCTTGCAGCTTCCTTTTCCATTGTTGCCTTTGTGTGGCTTTCGCCTTTGGCGGTGGCAAAAACACCTGTTGAGCGCGGAATGTTTGCACAAAGGCGACAGCAGCAGCTCAGAGCCATTAGAACTACAAAGGTGCTTACTGCAGATTTAGTCAACGGAGCGAAGAGCATAAATGTAAACATGGAACACCATACGCTTTCAGGCATGTTGTAAAGTTTGTTCAATTTTTAAAGTGTGAAAACAATGTTTACCCCTTAATCTGGAGATCATTTTCAAAATTTTTCGTCCAGATTAAGTAATGAAAAAAACAAATTTTTTTTAATAAGAACAAATCATTTTTGGTATTTTAGATTATGGAATTGATTAGATTAAACCCTTTACCAAATTTTTCCATCAATCAATCGATCAATGATTTATTTCTTATTTTCTAAGAAATGTTCCCTACTTTTAGCTTGGTAAATAGGAAACCTATTGCTTGCAAGCAAAATTATTCACAACTTCAGTATCAAAAAGTATTCAAAAACAAAAGCCTTTTCAAAGTCACCTACTTTACACCGAAACCCGTTTTAAATGAGGTTTTAATTAGAGGCTCTCATTATTATTTTAGATGTGTAATGGACTGAGTCATGAATAATCCAAAAGAATAAAGGAAAGCCTTAGGTGCGTTCGTACTTACCTCAACTAGTACTCATCATACGCCCGAAGGCGTAGTTCCCTCGGGTAGCTGAAATCAAAGCAGCAAATTTGTTTATTTATTTATTGCCCAGACGGATGCGTGCAAACATTTTCAGTTTGATGAGAATCGTTCCCAGCTGTCGAGGGGCCTTCAGAGCGGTGGGGGGAAACGCAGGGGGCGGCAGTCTATCAAAATGATGGATGGCGCAGTTTCGTTGGGGGGGCCAACAGCTCCGACAAACTTTGCTGGCTGCCGATGGGTTTTCAATTGCATTTTAATCTTCTGGGAAAGGGCAACACGTTAAACTTTCGCTTTTTTTCGCACAGAATGAGGGGTAATGCGGAGTCCAAATATCGGGTTAGTTGCAGCCACAGACTGAGCTGGTCATGATTGGGGGCAGGAGATGCAGCGAGGCCGCCCGTCGGCTGCGCCAGCGTCCCGACACCCTGGAACTGGCCGTGCTGGATGGCCAGTCTCCCGTGGAGACAGAGCGCCAGGAGGATGATTATCGAATCCCATCAACGGGACTGGAAATGAGAGATGAATCCGAAACAGTGGCACCTGTGACTGCAGTTCCGGCGGCTAGCAGGAGGACCCACTGGTTCCACTTTGCCAGGTCCTCGAAGAACCGAAGAAAACGTCTGCACTGCGAGGAAGAGGAGGAAGAACAGGACCTGGAGGAGCAGGGACGAAGGACCTCCGACAAAGAGAGCCATCGGAGAGCGTGCCTCGCGCAACCGGAAGGCATGAACATTGGCAGCTCCACACAGACTATTGCTACGCCCCTGATGATAGGCGACAGCTTCTATAGCCTGGCCCAGGGAGAAGCTAATCCGTCCGTCAGTAGATCCGACGATCAGGAGCAGTACAAGCAGAGGGCTACCTCCGTGGGCTCGGAGACAAAGTCAACACCCAGTCTGAGGCGCCTTTCCCAGATAAGAAGACGCCGTAGCTCGTACTACTTTTCGGGTAATATCTTAAGGTCCTTAGTTTGACATTGTAATTTAGTACTTATAGTTGCAATAAGTAGGCTATTAATACTTTTTAAGCTTCAATTTAATTTAGTTGAAATAAAAGTCTTTACGAAAAACTAAAAAGTTTTGCACAAGCTTTAAAGAAGATGTAATAGAATAGAAATAAAACATAACATGTCATCATTGCATGCGTCATAATATGAGTATTAGAGGTAATGAAATGCCTTAATAATTATTAGCATACTGCCCTAGTTTACGTACATTTCTTTCTCAAAATGTATAATACCTTACAACGCTTAAAATCTTAGAGAAAAATATTTATAATGTATACTTTTGTATCTTACAGAAAACGAACGGAGAATCCGAGCCAACGACAAAGATTTCAATGCGCAGTTTAAATATCATGTAAGAACCTAAATATCGATATTAAAATAACCATAATTAAGCGACAACAATTTTATTTGCAGAACAATTACATCAAGACCTCCAAGTATTCGCTGTTCACGTTTCTGCCTTTCAATCTTCTGGAGCAATTCCAACGACTGGCCAACTTTTATTTCCTCTGCCTTTTGGTCCTGCAGCTGATACCCGCGATCTCCTCCCTCACGCCCGTGACCACAGCCATTCCCCTAATAGGGGTGCTTACGCTAACCGCTGTTAAGGATGCCTACGATGACATTGTAAATATCAATTAAATTAAATTTATAAAAAACATTTTTATTTACAATTAATTTTCTTACTTTCAGCAACGTCATCTGTCCGACTCGCAGGTTAACAATCGCAAGTCCAAGACACTGCGCAATGGAAAGCTGGTGGACGCCAAATGGTCGGAGGTGCAGGTGGGCGACGTCATCCGTCTGGACAACAATCAGTTCGTGGCAGCGGACATCCTGTTGTTGTCCACCTCGGAGCCGAATGGTCTTTGCTTCATTGAGACGGCTGAACTGGATGGTGAGACGAATCTCAAGGCGAAGCAATGCCTTACGGAAACCATCGAGCTGGGCGACCGCCACGATCTGCTCTGGAACTTTAACGGCGAGATCCTCTGCGAGAGACCCAACAACCTGCTGAACAAGTTTGATGGCACCTTGATATGGCGGAGTCAAAGGTTCGCTCTGGACAACGAGAAAATCCTCTTGAGGGGCTGCGTCCTAAGGAACACTCAGTGGTGCTATGGCGTGGTCGTCTTTGCCGGAGTGGACACCAAGCTGATGCAGAATTCCGGGAAGACACAGTTCAAAAGCACTGGCGTTGATCGTCTGCTCAACTTTATTATCATTGGAGTAAGTTGGCCATATAATAATGGAGAAAATACGTATATAACTGACCAAGTGTCTCCATTAGATTGTCCTGTTTCTGGTGTCGATATGTGCTCTCTTCGCCATTGGATGTGCCATCTGGGAAGGCCTGATTGGACAGCACTTTCAGCTGTATCTACCATGGGAGCACATCATACCCAAGGATTACATACCGACGGGTGCGACAGTCATCGGACTGCTGGTTTTCTTCTCGTATGCCATAGTCTTAAACACAGTTGTGCCAATCTCTCTCTACGTTTCAGTAGAAGTACGCTCTAGATTGAACCCAAAAGTCATGATCTTTGAAGCTAAATGGTTATTATCATCTGCACAGGTTATACGCTTCGTGCAATCGTTCCTCATCAACTGGGATGAGGAGATGTACTATGCCACCACCAACACCTATGCCAAAGCCCGCACCACCACGCTCAACGAGGAGCTGGGCCAAATCCAGTATATATTCTCGGACAAGACGGGCACCCTCACCCAGAATATCATGACTTTTAACAAGTGCAGCATTAACGGACGCACCTACGGCGATGTGATTGACCTCCGGACCGGCGAGCTCATAGAGATAACCGAGGTGAGTTCACGGATTTGTAAGGGTTTCGGGTCCCCTAAGTGAATTAACCTCTAACTTGGTTGAGGGCGTGTTGTTTTGTGTGTCGTGTCTCGGTGTCCGTTTCTTGCACTGGCTGCCCAGGGAAGATTGAGCCAGGCTGAGGCTCTGGCAAACCAAACTTTTACTTTGATCTCCCTGCGGACCCCCTTTCCCCCACTCTGTGTGTGTGTGTGTGTGTGTCTGCCTAACTGTGCGTCTAGCAATGTGCAACCGAACAAAAGAAAAACAACAACTCACATTACTCGTTATAGCAGCAAACAATTTTCCAAAATAGCAACAACACCAGCAACAGCGTTCCCCGAGCCACAGGTGGAGCTGCTGTAGCGCCACCTGCAGCACCACCCCCCATCATCCTAGTGCACAAAGCCGAGGTCCATGCCAAGAAGAGTTCCGTGGTGGTGACCTCTGACGGGGACACGCAGGTGGCCAGCAATCCAATGTCGTCTCCGTCGCTGGACCCATCCGAACGACGGCAGGGACACAAGCATGTACGCTACTCGGCGCCCTGTAGAAGCCAGGACGATGACCCCGGCGGGCTGTCGCCCAGACTGTCGGCAGGGGCAGCCGAAGGCTCCGGCGAAAGCCTAAGTCCACCCTACGGCAGCGAGAGCCGGCGAAGCAGCGGCAGCGGAGGATTGGGTGGCTGCCTTAAGCGGACCGCACAGATGCAGCGCCAATTGTCCCGCACGAGCAGTTGCGACAAAGTAAAGATCTTGCATGACTCCGAACAGACAGAACCAAACACCACGCACAACCAAACACAGCACCATCGCAAGCGGCTGGTGAAGATCCGGTTCCGAAAATCCCCATCAACAGTCACGCTGAGTGTCCCCTTCGGTCAGCTCGAGCACCATCAACACGAGGGGGAGCAATTGTCCACACTGCACCCAAACGTCTCGAGCACGCAGCACCACCACAATGCCACCACATTTGCCACCAATTGGAGTTCGTCGCCTCAGAGAGTGCACGTATGCATGTTCTGCATGTCCTATTCACACCCTAGCACAAATTGTAGTGTCTACCTGTGGTTAATAAGTGTGTGTGCCAAAGATAATTCGAACAGCATCCATTTGAAGTACACTTTGATTATCGCCATTATCATTCCATTTAATAGAAATTACTCACAAGTTCAGCTTTTTGTACAGTATTTAATCAAAATCATGATCTCCATCTTGTGTTATATCATTTGCAATGGGTAAACAGCGTTAATCGATAGTTCACTAACAAATTGAAAGTTATCATCCGATTGCACAGGGAGGCATTTTAAAAACAGTGTTGTAAATACCATAAAGTTATCAGGTTATTACGGATAATAATGTACATATATTTCCCTTAGAGATTTTTAAATACATAACATAGTAAATATTAAAAAGTACCTATAAAATAATATTAATAAAACTTGCACATAGTATGATATAGTAAATTAAACGTTTGTAAATACAGCAAAAATTTACTGAACCTCGAAATCTCTTTTAAACACGAAACACATTACTAATCAATAGTTTCTTAAATTTTGGGTCTAATTTATAACGATTACCAATGCTACTGCTTAATATCGTATATCGCCGAGCTCTGCTTAACGTACAGAATACTGAATATATAATATAATACCAGTTCCTGTTCCTACGTCACTGTGCAAATTGCTTAACCAATTACTTTACCGCAGGCCGTCCAAAGTATCGACTTCTCTGCCAATCCGCACCATGAGACCGACTTCCGCTGGTACGATCGCACGCTACTGGATGCAGTCCGGTCGGACGAGGAGCACTCGCATGTGTTCTTCCGCCTGCTCGCCTTGTGCCACACGGTCATGGCCGAGACGGTGGACGGCCGGCTGGAGTATCAGGCTCAGAGTCCGGACGAGGCTGCCCTCGTCTCGGCGGCCCGCAACTTTGGCTTTGTCTTTCGCACACGAACACCGAATAGTATTACCATCGAGGTGATGGGTCGAACGGAGGTGAGTGTTGACACATAGGGCGGGCTTATATGTTTTTATATTTAATATCCATGTCTCAGGATTACGAGCTCCTGAACATCCTTGACTTCAACAACGTCCGCAAGCGGATGTCTGTGATTCTCCGGCGCGGTGACTCCGTGGTGCTCTACTGCAAAGGAGCGGACAATGTGATATACGATCGCCTGCACGGAGGGCAGGAGGACCTGAAGGCTCGTACCCAGGATCACCTCAATGTTGGTTTCCTTTATATTTACCCAGCCGGCCCTCATTAATGGTATCTTCTGTTTCCAGAAATTTGCCGGAGAAGGCCTGCGCACCTTAGTCCTGGCCGAACGTCGTTTGACGGAGCAATATTACAACGACTGGCGGAGCCGGCAACAGGAGGCTGCTCTTTCCATGGACTCGCGGGAGCAGAAGCTAAACGCCATGTATGAGGAGATCGAGAGCGACATGCAACTGGTGGGCGTAACAGCCATCGAAGATAAGCTCCAGGATGGCGTGCCCAAATCCATAGCTAATTTGCAGAATGCTGGAATTAAGATTTGGGTTCTGACTGGTGACAAGCAGGGTGAGTATTGCAAGAGAAACTTTGTTTTAATATATTTACAACTTTTCTTGTATCTTTAGAAACGGCCATCAACATTGGCTACTCCTGCCAATTGCTCACCGATGAGCTGGCGGATGTCTTCATAGTCGACGGCAACTCCGTGGAGGAGGTGGAAAAGCAGCTAAGACAGTTCAAGGAGTCCATAAAAATATACAATCGATTTCGACCCGGTGGTGAGTGAACCAATATTTATATAACACAATTGTCCAGATTCTGAACTTTAGACCAAAGTTTAATAACCATGGACGAACTATTCCAAATAAAACTGTACTTTTTTTGTACTCTGCAGGAATCGAGGGCTTGGACCGTAGTAGTAGCGACATGAACATGGATCCGCTAAGCGTAACCATGACGCAAACTTCGGCCTTCATGCAGGAGTCGAGCTTGCCGCCCACTCCGCCTCCACCGCCTGCCATTTCAGTGGTTACGTTTAGGTGGGATGACAAAATTAAGGATAATAAGGGCGGACCGGACAGGTAGAGGGCAATCCTTAAAAACTCAATAGTTTTAGCTATACAAATTGAACGAATTTCCAAGCATTTATTTCTAGCTAAAAGTGAAACTTAACCCCGAGTAGAAGAGCTAGAAATTCTTTTTCTATAGCAAATTCTACTTCAGCTAACTGTCGTAAACTTATCTCTACTTTCTGTTGTATCTAAAATACGCTATTATTTATTATTTTGTATTTTTCTCTCCTTATGGTATATAAAATTCTATGGGTAACTTGAACCACATTATTCTTCAATCTTTATTTTCTACCACTCAGGGATCCTTTTACGTTTTCTTTTAAAGAATGCTTTGCCTTAAACTCTTTTTAAGTATATTGGTTACATTAGTTTAAAAACTAGAAGAGTGATTGTAGTTAGAAGGGACCCTTTTAGTACTACCCACCAAAGGATGTAACCCTCTATTGGTGCTTGTTCCGCCCGTCAAGTAAACTATATACAATTATATTTTCGTCCAAACAAAACAACAACACCAAGCATCTGTTTGAGTTCTGTCTGTGTACCTATTCATGCCTTGTACAAAAATGGAAAACGCAGTTATCAATTTAAAACAAAACCAAGTTCCACAAAAACAAAACAGTCACTGTCCAAGTATCTTCATTAACAAATAGCTTTTCTTGTTCGTTGTTCCTCATCGCAAGTAGTCCCCTGTCTAATTCGTTGTACATATAACTCATTCAGCTCTATCACTCTATACACTTCACTCCGTTTAATAACATTTCCATTTGTTAATGTTGCAACAGCACCCAATAGTCCGGTATTAACATGGGTTTTTGTATCCCCAAAACAGTGCTGAATGCAATAATTTGTTTGGCGATGAGAAGAAGAGCGAGGACGGAGGCGCCGCCTCCATTGTGGTGGACGAGAACACTGGCTTTGCTCTGGTGGTGAACGGTCATTCCCTGGTGCACTGCCTGTCCCCCGAGTTGGAGACCAAGTGAGTTGTTGTATCTGTTAATTAAGAGTGACAATCATTAATGGAGTTCATCAGGTTCCTGGACATCGCCTCCCAGTGCAAGGCGGTGATATGCTGCCGGGTAACGCCCCTGCAAAAGGCGCTGGTCGTCGAGCTAATCAAGCGTGCCAAAAACGCCGTCACTCTGGCCATCGGCGATGGCGCCAATGATGTGTCTATGATTAAGGGTGAGTGTGGAAGTTGAATCGAGATCCTTAGCTAAATAGGTATAAATGACTTTTCTGTTTCGACAGCTGCCCACATTGGTGTTGGCATTTCGGGTCAGGAGGGCCTGCAGGCTGTCCTGTCCAGCGATTATGCCATTGCCCAGTTCCGTTACCTCGAGCGATTGCTGCTGGTTCATGGTCGCTGGTCCTACTATAGAATGTGCAAGTTTCTACGCTACTTTTTCTACAAGAACTTTGCATTTACCCTGTGCCATTGCTGGTATTCGCTCTTCTGCGGCTTCAGCGCTCAGGTGGGCTTTAGTACATACAAGGAGTTGCCGGGAATCTCTGCCCAACTACTTACCCTTTAAATTGCAGACCGTGTTCGATCCCATGTTCATATCGGTGTACAATCTGTTTTACACATCACTGCCGGTCCTGGCGCTGGGCGTCTTCGAGCAGGATGTGTCGGACAAGAACAGCTTGGAGTTTCCACGCCTCTATACGCCGGGACTGAAAAGCGAGCTGTTCAACATACGGGAGTTCATCTACAGCGTACTGCACGGCGCCTTCACCTCGCTCATCCTGTTCCTCATACCTTACGGGGTCTACAAGGACGGCGTCTCGCACGATGGCTATATCCTGAGCGATCACATGACACTGGGTGCGGTGGTGGCTACCATCCTAATAGTGGACAATACAGCACAGGTTAGTCAATCGACTTGACTGGTTGAATCCTTTTTACTAATTTTATCTTTAGATATCCCTGTACACCTCTTACTGGACCGTTGTCAACCATGTGACAATTTGGGGCAGTTTAATTTGGTATTTCGTGCTGGACTATTTCTACAACTACGTCATTGGAGGACCCTATGTGGGCTCCTTAACTCAGGCCATGAAGGATCTCAGCTTTTGGGTTACCATGCTGATCACAGTGATGGTGCTGGTGGCCCCTGTCTTGGCCTACAAGTTCTATCTGCTGGATGTGCATCCGAGCCTATCGGACAAGGTAAAAGCCATTTCAACTTTATTTCTTTCCGTAGCTTATTAATTGTTTGCTTTTTTATAGATTCGCCAAAAATCCCTGAAGAAGATCCACTCAAGAGCTTCTAGCAGTGTCCGGCGTACGGCTTCATCGCGCCGCGGACGTCGCTCCGTGCGTTCGGGTTACGCTTTTGCCCATCAGGTGGGAATACCTCTTAGCTTATCTCTTACTGATTTTTATAATTCTTTCTATCGTTTTCTAGGAGGGCTTTGGCCGGCTGATCACCTCCGGCAAGATCATGCACAAGCTGCCGCAGGACTTTGCCTTTCCTCTGGGCCTGGGCACTAAGAAGACGCAGGCGCTACACAACAACCTGAACTCGGCCGATGGCCTGGGCTCGAAGACCAACAACGTGTCCGGCCAGCACATGGCCAATAACAACAACACGAATTTGCGACACAATCAGAATCACTCGTCTATGGCTGACATCACTGGCGATGGGCGGGGCAGCGCCGGAGATGGTGGAAGGAGCAGTGTCGGCACGGATGACCTAAGTCCCCGGGCTCCCTGCCAGGACCTAGACACGATCAATCTCTAAGCTTAAGCGTGTTCCGCAACAAACACCAAACAGAAATCACTATAGAGAATCTGAGTCAACGAACGTTAGGCTAAGTTTAAACATTTAGTCATCTGAGAGTTAAGGCAGAAGTGTGTGAATGATTTTATTTTGTGTATAAATGTGTGCCGTCTTAAAAGCTACAACAAGTATTATACAGAACCTTTGGCTTTATACAGTTTTTGTCCCTTTTCAAAGTGTACTTATTTAAAGTCTAGGCTTACGCTTATCAGTAATTATATTCAAAGTATTCTTACAAAGGGTAAATCATCATCCAAAGACATTATTTTACAATTCACATCACCAAAAGTTGAACTATCAAAGTCTTACTTAAGTCACAATTTCTAAACTATCTTTCATAGATCCAAAAGAATGCACAAAAAGTCTCTAATACATAATTATCTCATCGTTTGCTGCATTTAAGAGTGTGAACCCCCCCTGGCTGGTTGAATGAATGAAATTTACTGCAGTATAGGTTAACGGTAACTAGGGCTTAAAATGTCATTGGGAAGCTGAAAAGTGTACTTAATTGCTTAATGTCGTGCTGTGTGTGCTTAGCCAATAAAGCTCAGTGTAGCTTATCTACCCATAGCTGAACGAAATCTCTTCTTAAGATCCATAGCTATATACTATATACTCCCATCACACAACTGGCACACGCCCTATAGATAGACGAGTCCCCACTTCTGTGTTCCTATTTAGAGTTGTAGAAGTAATGCCTGCATATGCCTTAGAGAGTCCCTAGGGTTAAGTTTTTTATAAGGGTCCCCAAGGAGGGATTCCAATCATTTTTTTGGTTGTTACAAAGGGGAAGGGCATTCGAATTAGCGGGATGTGGGTTCGAACAGTAGCAAAGGTCTAAAGTGATTTATAATTAAAAAAACGAGCGGGGACTAAGAAAAATACTTCAATGTGGCTTTTTATTATAATTAAAATAGGAAATACTTTTTAATACATAGAGCAGAATATTTCGGGTTTATATTTTTGCATGACAAGAAGCCCAACTTGTTGGGATCAACCTTAAATTTAGTGAGCAAATTGTTGGTATACAAGAGCGACAGTAAAAAGGTGAACGATTAAACCAAATAATGATAAATCATTTTATTTTTATCAACAATTTTAGTCAAGGAAATACAAGTATGAATTAAGTACATTTTTAAATTATTAAATAAATGAGAAATATTTTCAAAAACAAAAATGAATATTTTAAATGCTAACACGGCCGTGCTTTCCTTCATATTTAATTGAGTTAACTTTCGGGCAATAACAATTGGCCGTCACTTTTTCAACTCTTTTAATGGCTAATGCGAATAATTAACCTTTAAATTATTCGTTTATTTTTTGCGATAACAACCATTCTGCTCCATCGCTTTTGTATCTCTGGCCTTTGTCCAATTGCGCTCAATTTGCGTAACAAATTACATTAAATTTATTAAAAGAAAAGTTAAAAGCACGCCCCCCAACCGAACTCGTGACTTGTTTACGCCTCATTAGGCGGACATTAAGATTATGCATTTTTATGAACTTTTCGGTCAAATTTAACACACGACTTGCCCGGAACTTTGTAATTAAATCTGTTACAATCAAATTACTTGGCCTTTTGTTGGCGGCAACGCGTTTCCTTGCCCCGATTTTTTTCCGTTTTCCCGCGTTATCGGGCCGGAAAACTTGAAGACGCTGCCGGGCGTTGGAATTAAGTCAACTCAATGTCGCTTAGATGTCCACTTTGGAAGGAGAGAAGCAGATAAAGGAGATGGAGCACAACAGCAGAAATCTGAAGGAAAAAATGTGATGCCATTTATTTTAATTTGCGAGTCAAAATGTCGAGACTTAAAGTGAGCTACGAAGTGCGGCCGAAATGCGCCACAAGCTGGGCTGGACGCAAGCGGAGATTGAAAGAGAAATGGCCAAAAGGCAGCCGCAATGACGCAATTTCGGGGCAGAACTCCCATTTGGCTGGTTTAAGGGTCAAACAATTTAATTGACTGACTTAGACCCGATACAAAAAAGCACACAAAAATCATCATAAATTGGCCAATTTTATTTAGGTAACACAAACTTCTCTAAACCTAATCAGGGAAAATCGTTCTCCGAGTTGTTCAAAAACCTAACATGCAGATAAATAACTTCGAATGCCAAAAGGGATCATGGCAAATGGTTCCCTGGGGGCGAGTAGAATACATAAGATATGGCCATAAAACTTAATCGATGTCTAGGAGTATATTCCCAGCCAAAGGTCAAGCGATTGAGAAGAGCATAAAATCATAAAAGGTATTACGCTTACTTGGCATTTTTAACGAAATTCCTCATGTAAGGCATCAGTCCACATATATTTTAAGTAAGAAAATAATTTAAATATTGCACAAGATTTAAGGGTAGCTTTACCCTTACACGTGGCTAGCTGGGTCAAAACCCTAAGTATCTTTACTCTTTCGTTTCGACCACTTTAAAGCATTCACCTGGTGAACCCGACACCGGCATTACATCAGTGTGTGGGTGGAAATGGGATAAGATGGGACGAGGTGGAGTCGTCGTCATCAGTCTGAAAGTTCTCGCTGGGCTACTTTCGGTATGTTGAGTAATGCGAGTGCTTCCGCTTCCGCCTGTCTTGGATCTGTGTCTGTGTGGCTGTGTGTAGACCACTTCCTGCTGCCTTCATTTTCCCTTTGCCATTTTTCGTTGCGTTTTTCTTTTATTTTACAAAAAAATTTCAAAATACTTAATACTCAATTTGGCCCACAGCACAGCACAGCACATACATACATACATACCATACATAACACCAGTGGCGGGTCTTGGCTCCAGGAGCTGGATGTTGAGGTGGAGGTGGTTCACATGTGTGCTGTGCTAACTGCTCACCACTTGGCCGCATTTCCTTCCCGGCGCTGTCTGCGTGGCAACTGCTGGATAAAAGCATCTTTGGCGGGCTGAATAACTTGTTGGATCCCCGGGTACTGTGGCAAACACTTGCCGACCAAATGGTGCTTGAATGTATTTCACTTTGATTTGCTTTTATTTTTAAAGAAATCCATTCGACGCTGTCTGTACGGTCTGTGCTTGGCATAAATCTGCACGGATACGGCATCCTTTTGGAACGCGCTGAGGACCCAAAGCTCAGGATTCACAACTCGAGGCTTTTATGCGCGGCACTTAACCGCTTAATTACTCATTATGTACGGGCTTATCCAGCCATTTAATCAGTCGGTCGCTCAATGCAAGCGAAAGGTAGCGACGCAGTTTAATGAATAATTGAGCAAAGCGGCAATAAAACATTTATTAACAATCTCGGCTCACAGTCAGGCTGCCCTCGAGTGCATTTTAACATTGATACCGGGCGTTCGTCGTAAACAAATATGGAAAATTTAAGGGTATATTTCAACGAGTATAAACATTTTTCCATCATAAACAGTGCCGCCGAACACGCTCCGTGATCCATGCATTGAAGAGCTGGGAGCTGGTTGTAAAATATTGAAAAACGTTGCAGTAGTTAAACGTTTCAGCGCTAAGCGATGCGTGCCATCGACCTACATTATACAATGTAAACATTTTAATATAAACCACTGAAAACCTGGCGACCAAAAGCCTCTCAGGAAGTTAACTCATTTCGAATTTAACGTATATTACTGAAATTCAATTTGAAAAACGGTTTACAATTTTATGGTCTTGAATATAAGTCAACACCAAGAACGATTTGTGGGTTGAAAATTTAAGAGTTGTCGTGATTTAAAAAAAATGAGAAAAGCAATCATAGATAGAAGCCATTAGCAGTTAGGCAATGCTAATGGTTTTGTGAACAAAAAACCATTGATTCAAGGTTCCTCTCAAACCACCCCTGATGGGCAAACCATTAATATGACCAAATTAGTTGTGGCTGGGATGCAACCTGCTCAGCGATTGACATTTCGAACCTCCAGCCAAATCGTGTGGCCTTCGAGGTGTCCACATCCCCGTTACCTTGTTACCCTATTTGTCAGAATCGGCGACTCACCGTGACCTCCTCCGTGACACGTGGGATACACCCGAAAAAAGAGGGCAAATCGAAGTGACACCCGTAACAGGTTCGACGTGATGTCAACAGAAGCCAAGAAGCAATATCAACCTAAGCGAAAGCTGCTTGACTCTCACACACGTACAGCATGCGGGCGAACTTTCATTAGTGGAAACGTCAAAGTTCGTGAAGAAGCAAGCCGAGCCCTCGCTCACGGACACGTCCTGCGGAGGACCCCAGCTCCCAAGGCATCGTTGGGGCTCCACTGGGTTAATAGGAAACTGAAGTCGGGGGCCGAAAGTATTGTAATTGCATTTGCATATGACATTCCGTTCAGCTTAAAGAGTTCTTCGTAAGCGGGTGGAATGCAATTGCAGCTTCTGAGAAACGGAATAGATTCGGAAAAAAAAAACACAGATCACTCTGGATATAATCAACTGGAAATATCTCTCAATTCATCTGACCTTGTCCGAGCTTGCCTTACTGTTTTTGGCCGAGCAACAAAGTTAAGTTAATAAAATGATTTTAAACTTTTGCTGTCATGGATACGACACTTTCTATTATGCATTAGGGCAACAAAATTGTTTTCAACCTTTCGCCTCCGTTCTTTTTTCTTTCCTTTTTTTTTTTGCTTACAACTTGTCGTCCATGATGCAACTTTCAGTTCGTAGGGAAAAACAGGGCGGATCCAAAGCAGAATGGCGTGGGACGAAAGGGTCGTGGGCCGGGCCAAGATAGATACCGTTGCTGACAGCTGCTTAAGTGCGAAATTCGATTTCGCATTCAAGGGCGTTGTCCACTTCAAGCTTTCGCCTTTGCATTCTGCTCTGCCTTTGTCTCTGCAGGACCGAGAGGAAAATTATTTAAGCTTGTAATGAACCAAACACCAAAGCTGAAGCGGAAAACAAAACTCCGACCATGCAATTTATAGCAAACAACATGGACTCAGAAAAAATGCAGGCAGAGTCAGAGGCACTTCGAAAAAATTATGAAATATTTGAAAGTTCGAAAGGTATAAAAAAAATGCAGGCAGAGTCGAACTTACTTCTGCTTTTCTCTATTACAACTTTCTATAAATATTTAAACTCAACAAGGTTTCTTTTTTTTAGGTTTAATTTGATTTAATAAATAAATTAAAAATGCCCTTGACTTGAGCTAAATTTAGTAGAGGCTACAATGAATTTGATCAATAATACCTAATGCAATCCTATTGTTAAAGAATACATTGCCTATAGTCTTCCGTATATTCTCTAAACCTTTTTCTAGAATCAATTTTATATTTCGTTCACCCACTTTATATTCTAATTACTCATTTTTATTCCCTTCTTTGCTTATTTAGTATTATTTACAGTGTCGAGGCAGCGAAAAAAAATTAAGGCAGCAAACTAAGACCATTTGAAAAAGAGATAAAACTAAAACTGTGAAAAAAGCGACTCGTATTTTATGGAAAAACTTTGCATTGGGCGCAAAGCAGGAGACTTCATTTGGGCCATTTGAATAGTGCTTCTGAAAAAAATTGTGAATGGCTTAAATGCCACTTGAATGCCTCAGGGCTGCAATCGCTTGCGCTAATTGAATGTTAATTAATAAAATGCAAAATGTGTGCTCAAAAAGGGGGGAATAATGAGTGGCTAAAGTCAAAGTGGGATACTTGTTGACTGAATGGCCATTTACAGATCCCGTGGGCGGTGGACTTTGCATGGAGAAGCCCAGCGAGTGCTGCGGAGCGATAAAGTTTTAATTTCCATTTGATGGCTGTTAGTGAAGCGGTGCAAAAATATTTTTCCTGTATTTATTTCCTTTTTTTCTGCGCTCTGAATGTGTGCTTGTAAAATATGTTTTAATTAAATGCAAAGTTTTTTGATTTTTTTCCCCCCTCTCGGCGTTTAGTGCGCTGATTGCCCCAAAGCTGGACAAAATCGGAGCGGCAAACAAACAAATATAAATTTTTTGAGCAAAAACCGAAAAATTCCCCAAAGTGCAGCTCATCGGGGGGCGATGGCAATGGCATATGGATGAAAAACGTTGCCAAAGTACCAATTCCACTCACTCACAACTTGCAATCCCTCCCGGCTGGTGCCCTGTTTCTGGCAGATGAGCCAAAGTAACGCAGAAATTCCCCAATGCTCGGAACTACAAATAGATATTTAATTTTTTGCCATTTCATACGGAGAGTGGTCCCAGTCGAGGGCCAAAACAGTGGGTGGCTGGCTGCAGTTCGGCTTTGCAGCCAAACAAATGACCCAAAAATTTCGTTAAGCGACAAACAAACACGAATTAATTTTGTGTGTTTGCAGCTCAAAGTTTGTCCCTGCAAAAATATGATAAATTGTTGACAACAATTTAGACCCACATTGGTCTCAGTCAGTCAGTCGAATTTAAAAGCAATGAAGTTGAAGACAAGTGCTTGAATTAAATAAACTGGTTATTACGTTTTGTTTATAAACTTGGTTTTTATATATTGGGTACATTCAAGGCCATCATTTAGCTAAGATAATGGTATATTACCAGCACGTAATTTAAGTTCTTTGGAATTTTTGAAATCTGTTTTATATGAACAACCAGAAGGCTGTGGAAAAAAAAATCACTGACTTTAGTAAAAGAAAATCTTCCCATTCTTACATATATTACCAAAATTTTCCAAATTTAAAAACTTTTAAGATCAAATCAATTTAACTACTTTTGCATGCCTGGACAATTCTTCTGGCCCAATTATCCGTTCAGATTCCGGCCTAGCAGGTGCTTATCACCATGAATAAGTTCAAGACCTGCGCACGACATTTGAGGCTAGCCAATATATACTACTCCAATCGATGTTCCAACACTCCCTTCCATCCCATAATTGTGAGATCTTATGGGGACAGCAATAGCTGCGGGGATACGGGTATTAAGGCCGAATTGGCAAAAATGATACCCGAGGAGCGAGAAATGTTTCTAGCCATCAAGAATATCCACGGAAAGAAGACGATCGAAAAGATCAGCGTCAACAGCCTGATAGGTGGTTTGCGGGGTCTTCCGCTCTTTATATGCGATACCTCCAGGTGGGTTATGTTTTTAGTTTTACGTTTATAAAAGTATTTCCTATCTTTTTCCGCAGCCTGGACAAGGACGAGGGAATCTCCTATCGTGGCCTCCCGCTAAAGGATGTGTGCAAACAGCTGCCGCGCGTACTTGAGGGCACGCAGGAGGGAACGCCCGAGGGCTGCTTCTTCCTGCTGACCACGGGCAGGCTGCCCACAAAGGAGGAGGCGGAGGAGGTTACGAAGGAGTGGCTTAAGCGCAGCAACGTGCCGCGCTACTGCATGCGTCTGGTGGACTCGATGGATAAGAGGATTCACCCGATGGCTCAGCTTTCCGCCGCTATTGCCTGCCTCAATCCGGAAAGCAAGTTCATCGAGGCGTACAATAAAGGTGCTAAGCGGGCGGAGTACTGGAAGTACATATACGAGGACACAATGAACCTGTGCGCCTATCTGCCCATCGTGGCATCGGCCATCTACCAGAACGTCTTCAAAGACGGTGAGGGAGAACGTAATATGGACAAGAACCTGGACTGGTCCGGGAACTACTCCCGCATGCTGGGAGTTCAGCACGAAGACTTCGCCGATCTGATGCGTCTTTACTTGGTCATTCATGCGGATCACGAGGGCGGCAACGTCTCTGCTCACACCGCCCACTTGGTTGGCTCCGCTCTAAGCGATCCTTATCTATGCTTCTCGGCCAGCATGTGCGGCCTGTCTGGCCTTCTGCACGGGCTGGCCAATCAGGAAGTACTTGTCTGGCTGACCAAGCTTCGAGAGGAAATCGGTGACGAGCCAACGGATGATCAACTAAAGAAGTTTATCGACGACACGCTCAAACGCGGTCGGGTATAATATATATATGCGAATATATATCGCAAAACTTGTGATCTAATTTTCCCATTCACAGGTTATTCCCGGCTACGGGCACGCCGTTCTGCGGGTCACCGATCCTCGGTTCGTTCTGCAGAATGAGTTCGCCATGACGCACTGCAAGGACGATCCCGGCGTTAAGCTGGTTACCCGACTTTGGAAGATTGTGCCAGAGGTATTGAAGAAGCTGGGCAAGGTGGCCAATCCGTACCCTAATGTGGATGCCCACTCGGGCGTCCTACTGCAGCACTATTCCCTCAAAGAGATGCGGTACTACACTGTACTGTTTGGCGTATCCCGGGCACTGGGTGTGCTCTCACAGCTGATCTGGTCCCGGGCCCTGGGGGCACCCATCGAAAGGCCCAAGTCAATCTCCTCTGCAAATCTGTGTAAGATCTTCCAAGATGCAGACGAAAAGGAAAAGAAGTGCTGATTGCGAATTGATGAATCTAAATCAATGAGTAAAGACATTATCAGATACTTCCATGGATCAACCTACAGACTGAATATTTCCTGAAATTTTTCACACTCTCCAGAATAAATAAAAGGATGCTTGTTTAATGACAATTAGCTTTAATTGTGTATACCAGTTTTACGCGGCATATGTTACATATGTTCTGTCTGCGTGTGGCTGGCATTTGGTAATTGCTTTGGCTGACAGACATCTGCCGATTTTTCTCCGAGTCGCTTTGATAAGCGCTTGGTTGTGTTCTGTGGAACCCCATGGGAGTATTAATTATTGCGTGAGCAGATATAAATCGCATTTCTATAGCTTTGATGTTGGCTCCTGGCAGAAACGTGTCTTGTTTCCAGTTCCCCTCCCGCCAAACTGGTCTCCAGCCAGCCCTTGTTCGAGTGTATCATAAATCAGTCGCGTAATCCAAGTGGCTCGCAATTAAAATTATTAATTAAGCCATCCTTATCTAAGGTTACACTTTGGCGAAGGCTTCAATGGAGCGCAGAGTGCTGAATAGTTTGCCACGTGTAAGCTGTAAATTGAATTTGGGGCGAGCATTCATCGGCCAAACGTATCAATCTGGACAAATCAACAATATTAATGTGTGCTTGCGATTCCCCCGCCACAAATTTCGCCGGAATGTACTCGTGATTATTCCAATTTTTATAAAAGCATCCCATCAACTGATTGATTTCTGTGTTCAAGCTCTCTCCCCTTGTTTGGCTTTGGCTTCTCGCACTCTGATTTTCCGATTGTATAGTATTCCCCAGTTTTTGTTTCATAGGCACGAGCCGTTATTTCAATAAGTGATATTTTATTGTTATTTTTATTATTCCGCTCTCCTTGGTCCCTGGGGTCGGCTAGCCGGTTCCCCAGCTTCCACTCACTTGAATTTTAATTTTTTTCAATCCTGTACTATATATATACTCGCCCCACATAACAAGTGACCTAGTGAGGGAGATCCACTGATGAAAATCTAAAAGGGGGAAGCTAAGTGGGAAGTGGAAATAGAAATAATAATACAAGACTACGAATGTATATCTATTTTTTAATATAAATAAATATAATGATAATAAACATACATATGGAAACTCACTAACTTGATACAAATTATCAACTTAAATTAAGCCCTGAAATGACTTTAAAGGGTAACGTGTTATTGGCCAGTAATCGAATCTTCTTATTACAGCTGCTGTTCACTCACATGAATATATTTCCCGATTTATTTTATGAGTATAAAAGTGCGATCATGAGCCACTTTTTCCCCCGCTTCTTAACTTATTATTAATTGCTTTGAGAGTATGAGTGGTTTTCGATGAAAGTGGAGGCGGGAGAGAATGTAAATGATAAAAGTTGAAATATGTTTACACAAGTTGGCGGCAAAAATAAGCTGCAAAACGTTTTAATAAAAGTATTTATTATTGCCCACACAGTTATTTTATTGTTGAGGGAAATCAGGAAAACTTTTTTTATTGCAATTCACTGCGCTGCTACCCCAGCATGTGAGTTTGTGTGTTTTTTATATATATTTTTTCAGACATAATTTGAAATTGTTTTGGGCGGGCGAAATGCAGAGGCACGCTCTCGCCTCCCCGGATCCTGCTCCTGCTGCTTCTGCGGCCTTGGCTGCCGGAAAGGGAAAGCGGGGCACACACACAAATTTACCCACTTGAGCACGCACACCCCTATATCGGTGGGTGGTGTGTGTCAGCAGCGTGAGAGTGCGAATAGAACGCATCCGCATCAACCATGCTCCTGTCCATGTGGCCGCTGCTGTCCCGCCGCTTGGCCAGACCAAAAAAAAGGAAAAATAAATCACAAAAAATACTTAGATATAGAAGTAACGACTATGAGGTACTTGGTATACATATTTTATGCTTCGAAATAAGTTTTTAATTATATTATTAATAATAAGCTATCTAGAAACTTTCTATAATCATTTTTATTCGAAAGTTTTAGAAAATATATTGCCGAAAAATATGCTCTAAGATAATAATTATTTTATGTTAGGAGTTTTTGAACTCCAAACACATAAACACTTAAAATATTATACTATTATCTGAAACTATATCAACTTCAACATCCTTATCATAAATTTAATTACGGGGAATACCTTCCAGAGCTTAATATACCCATTTAATTTACACTGCCGGCAACAATAAAACAATAGATGTTTTCAAGGGTGTGCATGTGTGGCAGCAGTCATATAAAATGTTTGCACATATGCCAAGCTGCTTTCAGCCATTTGCTGCAATATTAAAACAAAAGTAATGTGAAAGTGCTTTTCAGCCACCCCCAACGTCCGCACCCCGGGAGGAAAGCAAAACCGTAGATTAAAAATTGTGCAAAATTGTGTCTGGCATGCAACTATGTGGGGATATTTTAAAAACTGACCAAGCTATGGCAGGGCGGGGCCCACTAGAAAATGAGTTTAATGGGTGTAATGTGACTGACCGAGCAAAATATTGTATTAAAGATTTCCTGAAATCGTGCAGTAACCATACTGTATTATATTCTTACTGTGCAATATTTAGGATTAGTTTTTACAAGGAAAATATGAGAAAAGAGCATAAAGAATTCACAAGAGTATCTTGGAATAAGCTTAAATAAATGTGCAAATTGAGAAAGATTCATTTTGAGAACGGTAGTTTCTTAAAATCGTTTTTCTTTTTAAATTTTAGATGATTCGCTAAGTAATTGTTCAAGTTATTAAATTGTTCAGATAATTGGCACTGCTTTATTTATTTTAAAATGCTTATATGTACGCCAGAAGCCACTTGAGTGCCTGGTGAGAATTTTGGCTTCTGGCTTGTCTCTCAGCGCTCATTTGATTAACTTCCGGGTAGAGTTCAAGTAGTCAGCTTGAGCGACTGCTTCTTTTCCTTTTTTCCCGGAGGACCTCCCCTTTGAGCCTCATATCTCCGTAATCACTTTCATTGTCAGGGAGCGTATACGGGGATTCACAGTTTGCGGAATGTGCATTTTTTCTTTGGCCAAAAAGGAAGCTGAGGGGAAAGTGCAATAACTTCCTTATAGACCAAAAACTTTATGGCTGCGACAGCAGCTGCACTCGAGTCGCTATCAAACCCCAGTTTGCAGTCCCTCCGGCCTTGGATGTTATTGTATTATAATGGTCTCTGGCGCGGACCGAGGCTGCTCCGGGATCTGCGTATGTTCTATTTTTTAAGATATGCAAAATAAGTTGCAGTCGCTGTCGACGAAAGCAACTCGCAGGCAAACACATCAGACATTGTTGGAAATAACTATAGACTGAAGAGTGTGTGTACGTTTGTATAAGTGAAAAGTTTGCCGGGAACGCAGGAAAATTACAGTTCTTCCTCTCTAAACAAAGACTGGTCCAAGGAGGACAAGGACAAAGCCACTGACTGAGTGGCAGTAACTGTTGGCTTCCATTTGACAGTTGCCAGGAAGTTTTTACGTCCGCCTGATACTCAAACAAATTGCACAAAGGCTTCCTCTAACAGATCTCTTTGCCACTTTTAAATATATATTTACCTAATGACTTACATGATTAACTGATGTCCAGGGATGCGGCTCAAATTACACAAGGATAATTGAAATGCACATTTGATTATTTATGGACCATGTGCCATGGTTAGTTGTACCATTTAATTGTTTAATTATTTCAATATGCCTTTCGCATTCAATGGCCCATCAAATGCAATGAACACGTGTTTAATTAAATCTGTTTTAATTACAGGTTAATTAAAACAATGCATTCTACATCCAGTTGTTCAGATAAATGCCCGTTAATATTTATATATTGCCGACTAATGAGAGTCGATTCGCTGGCGTCCAAAAGTGTTCGGAATTAATGTTTATTTAATGCTTCCCAATGTGTGTCATATCTTTTACAAATGATTTTTGCCTATTTAAAGTGATCAAATTTCCTGTTTAGAATGTTTAACAAAAAGGTATAGTTTGATATGGATTATACACAATAAATATATATTCATCTAAGCCATTTTAAGTGCTCTTCAAACATAGCTTCCTGAATGTTTTAAATTATTTTCTCTAACATTTTTGTGCTTTTGCACATCGTGCAATTTTCCACATTCTCTCATTCTCTCTAACGTTCACTATTTCATTTTCCAGTCGAAGAAATATTCGCACATAGTTTCAACTGGCGGAATGTGCTAAGAGTGCCGGCAGGTAAAAATAATTGCGATTATATTCGCCATTTTTCCGCACAGCAACGCAGGGCAAACACACACCCAGGGAAGGGAAGATGACTCCACCGGGCCGTTGGGTTGTGAAAGGATATCTTCAGATGCGGACAGAGATAAGACGGAGTGAATACCTCCTGCTGTGAGTTGTTTTGACTGTGGGTTTCTTACGTTCCCGCTTTCGCAATTTCTTTTCAGTTAATTCACCTTCCCACGCCACGTCCAAGAAACGCATTAAACTCCTTTTCCCCATTTTTTACTTACTTAGGCAATTTTAATTAACCCAAGAATTTCAGTCGTGGAAGCAACTTAGAACTAGCGATACAAAGTGTGAGGAATTGAACGTCAACCTAAATCCAACTGCCTCAACCAATACAATACACTTGAAAAATATTTAAGGCATGCACCAAGGCTTACATTTTTAAATATAGGATGCAAAAGAAACTGAGGACTTACCCTAACGAATTCCTTTGTAAAGCAATACCACAGTTGGCTAATTTAATGTATCGAAATGATAGTTGTATTTAAAAAGTGATTTTTTCCTTGTGTGAGTCATTATGGGATACAGATAGCTCAACTCAGTTGAATGCTGATGAAGGGTCCTCTGACAGATTGAGAGGCAATAAATAGGTGCCCGCCTGATGTGAGGCCCATGTGGCGTATGCGTAATGTGAGTAGCATTTAGAAAGCCATAAGGTTTCCTTTGACGTCCTCTCCCATCTCTCATAGCCATCATCTGGGCACTTGCTGTGATTGCACTTGTGCCTTAATTACGAGTTGGAAAAGTTTGCCGCATTGTTTGCCATTTGGTATCCCATTTTTGTCATCGTCATCAGCATCAGCATCATTAGCATCGTTCCCATCTGGCCGAGCTCTGTTCTATTGTTCGTTGAATTAGGTTTTGGTGAATGGACTGCAGTTGTCGCTTATCCTTATCTGCATGTCCTCGTTATTATCATCGCAGGCCCAAGGTGTCCTCGGTGCCTGATGTGGGCCTTTGTTTTGCGCGGATAAGTCAAATGGCGAATTGTGCTTTCCACTCGGCTTATTCTGGCCAGCGCGCAGATAAGATACGACAGGATATGCGAGGACCTTAAGGCTATTGGCGAGAGTCTTTAAGAAGCTGCACTCGCTTTAATTAGTTATTACACATTTGCGGCACGTGCTACTGGGCCTTTTCTCGCCTGCGACTCGACTTAATTAATTTATTATTGTTCTGGCATTCGTTTGGTAACAAATTTTGACACAATACAACGCTCGGCTTTGACCTCCTGTTGTTTCCCAGCCGGGCATTCATTAATTATTCAGCTCATACAGAGCTAAGCCAAACTGCTGAATTGAGTAACCGAAACTGGATAAATTAAGTTCTTCTCACATCAGCAGGAGCAGCAGCATCTGTTTCTATGAAGCTCGTCCCTGAACTCCATCCTTGTCGATGTCGTGGGTCTCCTTCCAGCCGAAAATCAATACATTTCGCTCTTCTCTGAAATATCTTCAGCTATTTGTTTCAATTTGTCAATCAAGATGACACACAGCCGGCCTGGAAAACAAAGCGAAAATTGAAATTAAAAACATTTAGACAGCACTGATCAAGAAAAATGTCCCGCCGAGCTTGAGGAAAATTTTCTGCTGACTTCTGGCCTCTGAATGTAAATATACTTTTTCAAATAATCCCCAGCTTTGTGTTGTGGTTTTTGCAATGTTTATAAATGCGTTCTAGCTGGCTTTGTTTGCGGCCAAGTTCGATGAACTTGGCTTTGTTTATGTTGGCGAAAATCCTGAGTGCATACTTTTGTGAGCCAGAGGAATTTATATTAGATTTGCGGTTGCATTTATTTGTATAAAAGGATTTAAAATCGGTTCAAGAGCGTTCTCAAAATTTCGTGCCTGAATATTTTATTGATTCACTTTAAGTTCAAATTCAATTTTGGTGCATTTCAAACGTTTGCTTATTAAATAACGAGTCAAAGGCACGTCAATGAACTATTCATTTTATTTTAAGAGCCGCCTTTAGGCTATATTTTCTAGCCAGTTAGTAGCCCACAGGTTTGTTCAAAAGCTTACCATATTTTTGCAGAGAAACTCATTTAATTATCCTGCTCAATTTGATTGTTTTTAATTACGAATTATAGCTGCTGGCGCGTGAAGCGAACATGTGTGTGTACGAACATTAACTAAATATAGTTTCTATGGAGAAGTAAGCGTCTGGGTGACCTTCACTAAGCACTTTTAGCGCTCTAATTGCATTTTGCTCGCTGAGCAAACACTACTCATATGTACATATTCACAGCCGGACTGTCATATGCCCGTCAACACAAAGTCCAACTTGCACGCACATATTGCACTCAACTATTTGAACAGGGACTGAAATGCGCATAAAAACTTTTACAATAAATCACAAAATTTGCAAAACATTAAACACACACACGCAGAAGCATGTTACTCACCCATATGCAATATTGTACAATTTTTCCGCAACGAATGGAAATGTGTTTACCAAGCTGTTGATGCTGCAGGCTGTGCTGTTTTATCTGACGCAACAGTTTACATTATTTTGCAAAAGTAATTTGTGAATTTTTGGTGAGCCAACTCCTGTGGTAAAGACCCCCTGGCAATTGGGGGAGACTTGTGATGATTCCAAGCACGCTTATTTAATTATTATTATTATAGTTGGAAGATGTCAGTTCATCAATGCAATCACATTTTGTAAAATACAATGAGGAGTGAGTCGGCTTCTAAGAATCGGTGAGTTTATTGTGTGAACTCAACTTTGGTATGAACGACATCTTACAAGTCAGCACCATTGGCAACAGTGGTTAAAGTTGAATTTTGTAGAATATAATATAACAATAAAATCAAGTAAATTAATATATCAAAGGATAGAATACAGAGCCCGCATAAAAGTAATATCTTTCTACATAAGTAGATAGGTGATAACTAGGATATTTACTTCCCCTGACCTAGTATTTTAACTTATTTTTAAATACCTCAAAGCTGAAGAATGAAATATATCAAATAGAAGAAGTCTTCATTATTTTCCTTTAGTCGTATTAAATTTCTATCCACTGTTACCACGAAACCCAAGTTCATTGTTGGCTGGGGGGTAAAATCAAAGGCCGTGACGAATGAACGGTTTAACGATTATGGCGATAAAGAGATTTATCGGCGAACAAATCAACTGAAGCAGTACAAAAACACACTTACATACACATATACCCTCAGAACACGCCCCCTCTAGGATCATTGGCTTCCTGCGGAAGACGTTGCGCGGCAGGAATCGCGTGTGTTTTATTGAGCACTTGACTGCACTCGCTTATGGGAGCGATTAAAATCGATTCAATCCATTCCCGGAATAAATCAGCAAGCCGAAATCTCTGGCCCAACCCCCACGTATTCTGCTGGCGAAGGTCAAGACAGGCCCTCAACGTGATGGATGGGAATATACATGCATTACATATCTATCTATGAGTATCCTTGGGGTGACAGTTTGCATTTGGGTACTGATGATGGACCGGGAGAGTACCATTCATCATGTGCCCTCACAATGACAGTGGAAAAGGGAAGAAATATTGTTTGCCAACTGTCATTCTGATCGAGCGATGAAAAGCCTTTTAAATGCAAATGTTTTATTTGTATTGCAGCAAATGAAACGGAGAGAAACGTGTTATTGATTTTCCCTATTGTTGGGCTCGCTTGAAACCGTTGCGAGCATCGAAACAACAGAAAGCAAACAAAGAGCTGTCAAAAGCAGCTTCGAAGAAATACAATAAAAAATGTTTACTCGCCAGGCAAACATTTGCATTCAGATTTTAATATATCCCCCAAAAAGATTGCAAGCACTTACAATTTTTTAAAAGCAACTTGTGGAATCTGCTTTATGCGAAAAGGAATTTTTTTGTAAGTTTCCGATAAATTTGATTGAATTCAAACCACAACGAACGAATGCAACGCAGCTTTCTCAGATTTAAGCCAAGGTTATTTTACCACCCATTTATTGCAGTCTCTTCAAGTAGTTTTCTCTACGTTCGCTCCGGGCAAATATGATTATGACCAGACTAATGGAAAATTTCTCCGCATTCCGCTTGTTGCATTCTATTCAGCTTCAGTCGCATTTCCAGATCCAACTCCTCCTCGGAGCTGTGCTCTCGCCGCGTCCGTCCATAAATATTCATGCGACCTAATCGGTTTATGACTGGCATAATCGCCAGCACTTTGCACGTCTTTTGGTCATGAAGTTGCATTTCCTTTTTTTCCACAGAGCACTTTTCCTTTTTTTTTACTCTCTAGTGTGGTCCCTGACAGACATATGTCCAATACGGAATATGGGTTAATCTGGAAGGCAAAGAGGGCAAGATTACGCGATGGCATATGTTGTGCTTTCTGTGGCATATGTGAAAAAGATGTCATTTGGTCGAGAGCAGAGGCGATGCAAACTCATTAACATCCTTTTTCTCAATTATTTTTCATTAAGGGATATACCTGCACAGTTTTCTATAGCTTTAAGGGACTGCGTAACTGTTGTAACTCAATTCCGTTGAAAAATTAAACATAACAATAATGTCAGTATATTAAAATTTACTTTTAATAATAAGTAATGATTTTTTTAAGACCACCCAGGCGTATACGCAATATTTTTAACAAATAGTTCACCCAGGCGTATACGTAATTTTCCCAAGCAACAAATGAATTTTTTACTATTTTTTTTTTGTGGGTTATGCCCAGCTATTGCTGTTTCTCCTCTGAAACCTCCAAGGTTAGCCAACTCTTTGGGATGTGGCTCACGCAATTTCGAATCTCGTTCCTCGATAGCAATGAAAAATATTCAATAAAAATGGAATACGGGCTACATATGGCCCCGGCCAAATGTCAACAAACGAAAAATGCGTGTATTTACGCGACATATTTACGGCGTTTTAAATGAAAGCACGTGTTTAGCAAGGCAAGTGCTCCCGGCACTGCTGATGCCTCAAATATCGCACCTAAAAAGCACTGCCAAAGTGGCAGGACCATCAGCATCATCCTCATCCTCATCCGGGGCAAGCAACCTAAAACGAGACCGTAAAATGGCGAGCACAGGCAATAAAAACTAGAACAACTGGGGGGAGGAACCCGGCGAAAGGAGGTCTAAGCGCGGGCAGGTGGAGCGCATTACTTTGAAAGTACATTGAGCTTGAAAATGACTTTGTAAATGGCGCTCGACAAATATTTTATTACCAGGGGAACAGCAACAATTTACTTTGTTCCCCGTCGCCCTTGCTCTGGCTCTTTACTGGAGTGTTGTTGCCACTTTTCCGCTCTCCCGCGGCTTCTTTGCCTTTAACTTTCCCCTTAATTTTGGCTTAAACCATTATGTTTGCCTCTTCAAGTTTCACTATTCTTGCAATAAAAATATTTGCATAGCAAAGTTTAGAGGAAATTTCCTGTTTGAAATTTGATTTACAGGCAAACGCCTTTAATAGTCAAAGGTATTTTTAATATTGGGAAAATGCATACAGGTAAGCAAAGGATAAAACTGAATTTATTAAAGTCTTAAGGTAGTTTGAATGCAAATAACTTATTTATTTTGACCTATAAACTCTTACCTGATCTCTTATATTTTATTAAATAAAATAGAATCATTTAAGTTGTATATTAAGAGCTTTAAATAAGAGATGGATGTTATTTAGTTCTTTAAAATGTAAGTTAATTCAATGTTATGAACCCAGCAAGTTACTTTATGTGGGAAATATCACTTTTTCCCCTACAAATTGACTTTAAAAATACAATTAAGCATTGGCTGGCAGTTCAACGTAAACAGCATGCATAAATCAAAGGATAATAAATTCGATTTATAATCTCCTATGCAGCTTTATTATCGATGGCATCGAAAATCCCAATTAATTCCAGCTTTATTGGCCAAAATTTGTTGTTCAGCGCAGCGCCTGCTGCGAGAATTTCATTAAAAATTATCAAGTTAATTTAGCAAATTTGTGTGAGCTGCGCTTCCTCTACGGGAGAGGAAATGGTGGAAGCGTAGGAAGTGCTTCTCCACCGGGTGGAGGCCCCTGAGGCAAGTGCCTCGGTGGGGGTGAGTTATGGAATGTTGCCAAAAAGCCTGGGGGTTAGACCTGTGGTTGCGGTTTGTCCTGTGCGGCTCTGGTCCTGCTATTTTCCTGGCTTTTGAGTTATCCTTTTCGCTGTTACCTTTTCTCGCTCGCCATTGTTTTGGTCGGTCCATTGTTTTGTGTCCTGCGGATCGCAGGAGGCGTAGCCAGGAGTTTGAGTCTGCCCCTTAGCCTAGCCATTGTTTTCGGGGCCGAGCTGGATGGGACATTTTTGTCCGTCCCGCGGCCTGTTTGCACTTGTTGGAGTGTTGACTTTGACGTGGTCAATGCCGGGGTGCCGAAACAGCTTCATTACCGCGCCGTTCCCAGTTGATTACAATTCGCGAAATTAACGCCCATGTTGAGATTGCTCCTTAATGCTCATCCCCCGCCAAGTAGATAGTCCTCTGCCTGACGCCGGACTCTCCGCGACTCATCCGTAGCGCGGCACGCGTAGTTTGCATTAATTTCGCGTTAATTTTACGCGATAATCGTATTTCTTGGCATAATAGTCTGCGACCGGGGCCCTGGGCGGGGGCTTCCATATTGCTTTAATGGCGGCTAAAATGCTCTTAATGGCATCTATACCAGATTTTATTTATGCACTCCAAAATCACATTGAAGTCGCGCCACTTCTTGGCCTTTTTGGTTTCTCAGACTCAGATTCAAGTGAAAATTGGGAAATAATTTCCATAACGGTGGCAAACCTCGAATTTCCATGCTGGAAATATATGTGGCTAATTTTACACTCTGGGAAATTACATTTATGGGAAATAAAGGCATCGGAAAAAGGCCAACTGCTTTTTTTTATAGCTTTTTTTGCAAATATAATAGCCTACGTTTTATACTTTCTTTGTAATTTTCCTAAGCCAGCTTTCTGTAATAATGTTATTTAAACTGAAGAGTACATTTTATTGCAGTTAGCTAAAATTAATCATTCGAAACTGACAAATTCCATAAGGCCTAAATTGAAAAATCATTCAACTAGACAAATCGGATTGGCCCCATGGCAACGGTCAGCTCAATCGAACCGATCACCCAGATATAGATTATTGAAAATTTAGCGAACTTTGGTAGCAAATTTCAGATTTCGAAGGGCTTTGGGGCGTAATCCCGAATCGCTTTTGTTTGATTTGCTGTCGCTGCCATGGCCAGCAAATTAAAAGTCGCATGAATTGGCCCTGGCAAACACTGGCGTGGTGTTTCACACGGCGTTTGGGGGTTTTTCGTTGAGATGAATGGGGATGGGGAAATGAGCAATGGACCTTCAACAAAATTCTAATTATTCATTGTCGACGCGCCGCTCGCTGACAGCGAAAACAATGAGCGCACTCAACTGTGAAAACTGCACAAAGCGCATTCCAGACCCAGACGGAGCGAGGGAGAGAGCGAAAGAGACGGCTACTGGGGCCAGGATAGAGACGGAGATATGGAGACAGAGATAGGGAGTGACGCATTTACTGTCGCACTAAAAATAAAGCTTCGGGCCAAAGGATTTGCCAGCCATGAGAAACATTGTCAACATTTTTTACAATTTTCTAGTCGTTATTTACCATTGTTTCAGCTCGGGCCATTGTAGCAGATGCACAGATACAGATACAAATGGAAGTACGGCTTGCAGCTGCAGCAGATACACGTACAGATACGCAGATACACGCTCCTCGTGTATCCATGACTGTTGGTTATGGCAGCAATTTGCAGCATTTAGTCCAAGTCCATTTAACTTTAATGCACTCCGCATCGGTCGCCGGTCCTCTGTCGGAGTTATCGCCGCTTCCTTTATGGAAATAGCAGCAGACGATCTTTGATTTATGGCCAGCAATCAGGAATGCATTCAGCTCGGTGCCGCAAGGACACTCCATCCCGTCCTGGGATATCCAGCGCCCTCCCCGATGCCCAATTACAAGTAGTTGGCAGTATGGCCAAAACTTTTTTCCACAGACCATCTGACCCACGCCCAATTAACGGACACTCGGCCCAGTGCCAAAATCCGCTTAGACGCAGTGCGACACGACCGAAAAAATGCAAGGAAAGTACGCCAGAAGAGGGTAAAATAAATAAATTAGAACTTTGTTTTTACTTTCACTTTCACGACACTCCGTTTCTGGGTTAACTTTTTCGTAAATAGGTGATAAACTTCCTGTTTGGCCTCTATCTTTTGTGATACATCGGTTTTAGTTTACTTTAAAAGCTAGAAAATATATATTTACATTTGACAAAGCACGAAAGTTGATATATGTTGATGTACGGTCAATATATATTTTTGGCATATTCATTAAAAATACTTTAGTTAGCAACAACGAACGGCCACATTTCACCCAAAGGTATACTCTAACAGTAATCAAACATTTTATTTGCATTCGTTTGTTTATGTAACGTTTTGGTAATTAATAATTTGACAGAAATTATATCTATATACCAAAATTTCAAAGAGCACAATTTCGAAAAACCAAAGCTCCTCCCTTCACAGGGAGACATATTTCCCAGAACTTGCTCGAAATCCAAATATATGGCTTCAAGGCTCGAGTAGGCTCTGACTTTATAGAAAATTCCAATGAAAAAGCAACAAAATTCTGGTTTCATTTAATGTGTGAGTATGGAATGCATTTGCAACTAACAACTAATTAGAAATTAATGCGAATCGTCTCCGCTAGATGCATAGTTTTGAAGGTACCTCTGTGTAGCAGACGAGTGCACTCCAAATCCCAGTAGTTCCGACTCGGAAACAGCACAGGACGCCAATATACCGATGGCCAACGTAATGGTGAGCACAACTTCGCCGATGGCTGGGCGGCGCCTGCTCCGGGACGTGAACCGGCTGCTGGCCTCGGGCTACCAAATTGTGGCGGATGACAACATGACCAACCTGAACGTGCTCTTCGAGGGGCCGCTGGGCAGCATCTACCAGGGCGGCGTATGGACCGTGAACCTGTCCATGCCGCAGGAGTATCCGCTGAAGGCTCCGCGCGTCCGCTTCGTCACCAAGATTCTGCACCCCAACATTGAGTTCACATCGGGACTGGTCTGCTTGAATGCCTTCAAGCAGGCCTGGTCGGCAAGCTACGATCTGGTCAACATCTTTGACACCTTCCTGCCACAGCTGCTGCGCCACCCGAATCCGCATGACCCGCTCAACCACCGGGCCGCCGCCATAATGAAGCACTCGGAGCAGCTGTTTCGCGAGCATGTCATGGTCTGCGTGAAGATGTACGCCCTGCCTGTGGCGTCCAATCCGCGCAACCTGGTCGCCGAAGGCCTCGAGAAGCATTCCTCGGACCTCAGTCTCTCCGATCTTCTGTCGGACGACGACGAGGACGATGATGAAGGCGACCGAGCTGGATCCGGAGCCGGAGCTGGTGATAGGGGTTGTGGTGGTTCTGCAAATGCTCCTGATCCGGGAAATGCTCCCGGTCCAGGCCCTGGAGCTGGTGATGCAGCAGCCGCTGCTGGGAGCGATTGTTAGAAACCAAATTAAGCATTCTGCTGGTCTTTTTATGTGTCTTGGTAGAGAAACAGTTTGTATATGGACAAATTCGATAAATTGAAAATATAATTTCTCATCATATCCCCTATGGGAAAAGGAATCTTTGAAATGTTCTGCATTTACTTTTTATTTGTACACCTGAGCTTAAATTGAAGTTATTTAAAGGATACGGTATGGGAATATGTAGTCTTGGCTTCAGGAAAAAACTTATTAAGTCTGGTTAATTAATTAAAATCTATATCTATATAATTTGATTCTGAAGATAACTTGCAATTTGCAATTTACATTTACCGCGAACCGAATTTATTTTGATTAAGTTCTGTTCCTAAATTGCCTCATCAGGGAGTTAAATTTCTGATTTACAACAAATTCAAATTCATGAAACCAAACAATTACAAATTTTATAGCTTGTACAATGTGAAGCCGGCGGGGTGTTGTTTGCAATTAAATTGTGAACCTTAATTGTGTTGAGCAAGATGTGGCCATATTGCCGTAATGTTCCGATAAGAAATTAATTTTGCTCCATTACGGATAATTACGGATTGCCCTTAATTGAGATTGATGTCAACTCCACTCAACACTTCCCAAATGGGCCCCAAGCAGGTGCTGATTTCTGATCAATTTGTCTGATTAGGCTGAAGATGAAACTTACGGAGTGTCTGGTGAGGAGATATAGAAGGGCCAGACTTGAAACTACTTAGGCGACCGACAAACAAAGGCGATTAAGTGCAGTCATGTGCCAACAAGGATTTAATTGTGATAATTATTTAAACACAATTAATTTTTGTGGCCCACGAGGCGGGCGCTCGTTTGTGACAGCCGAAGGACTCGCAGGCATAACAAAGTTTTCAGCATTTTCAGTTGAATTTGCTTTCATTAATTAATTGATTTTCTCTTGGTTAACAAGTGGATTTTAGATTTCAATTCTTGTTGCTGTTTGCCAAATTCTAAGCAAATTTCGTATTGCAGACAAATCAATAACCCCGGGAAAAAAAACAGACGACAATTTGCCTCCCTGTTCCCCCGAAATGGTTTAATGCGATTGCAGCCAGAAGCCGAGCACCTCGACGTGAAGTTGGCTTTATTGACGCCTGCTGCTTGGCCTGGTCGGAATCCGAATGAATTCGGACTGCCTGACTGACTGGCTGGCCATCTTCCTTCCTTCCTGCCAATTTCAGGCTATATACGGTTTGCCATTGCCAATGAGAGAGTGCACTGTTCCAGACAGCTGCGCAGGCAATCCCGGCCAGACGAGGCGGAGGACAAGGGGCTTCGGCCAGGTCGAATGCCTGTCTGCGTGTGCTGCCATCATCGAATTAGAATACTACGTGGCCCACTGCCTCTCGGGCCCCGAATTTATGCAATAGTCGTTGCCATTTTCGGGTTTGAATGACTTTATCTTCACATTTCCACAACGAAACGATGTCTTTAGTGAGACATTCGAAGGAAACGAATGGGAGTTGCAGTCAGAGCCAGATCCTTCCCGCTCAACGGGGACTTCAAACACGTGGCGTGCTTAAGGATGCTGAAGGATGAGCTGACAACTTAACAGATGCGAGCAAATGTGCTTTGTTGTCCCACCGGGAGTTTAAAGCTAATGACATCAATGAGGTGAATCAGAGACTGGCAGGTTGAACACTGAATTACCGGATTTATGGAAGCAAATTACTAAGACGCTCGAGGTCTCTACCATGATTGATGAGTACCTAAGGGCTTTTGTCTTCGGTATATTTCAAGTGCTAAATAATCATTAAATTCGATTAAATCTTTATGTTTGCTGCCTCCTTGGGTGGCCTGCCGTCTAGACTCTTGACATTTATGGACCCAGATGGGACAGCATCTGACATAAACAGCCTATATTTGTACAGAGCATTTGAATAGAAAACCCTCATGAAAGGGACGAATGGAAAATGAAGACCGGTTCAATAGACGGTTAAAGCCAACTGTCCCGACTTTGAGCCTGCATCCACTGGCGTTAATTTATTCAAGTCAATTGACTCGCACCGAGGCGAGCACAGCCCAGTTGGCCATGCACGGTAATGGCGGACGGAGACTGGCCTCATTAGCATATTCTAATTAATTTATATTATTCCAAAATGCACAAAACTTAATTGGTATGGAGCACTTAGTTAATGAAACTGAAGTTCCCACGGAGCTGGCCGCCCCTTTTCTCGCGCTGGCTTTCCCTTCTCCCACAGGAACTCACGCCAAATCCTCGGCTGTTGACAATTTCGGCGTGACTCTGGAAAAAGGGAACGGGGAAGGGCGCTTCGCACTTGATGGAAAGTTTCAGCCAACATTACCTTACAATCCCGAGGAGGAGGGACGCATCCCCACAGCCCCTGTGCTCATTAAGGGCTGGAGTTCCAGCTTCCCGTTGTTGGCAAACAAATTTCAGCCACCGTCTTCGCCGAGTTAGTTATGACTGCCAACTTTGCGACACGCAATTTGCATTTCGGTTTCCTTGCTCGCTTCGCATTTCAGCTTCTGGCCAAGGGGTTTGTCCGGGAAGTGTTTGCAAGTTATTTCTTTCTACCTGTTTGACAACCGAAGGACATGTGTTCAGGTTCCCTGGAGAGTGCCGTACTCCGCTCTGTGCTCCACATTCCTGTCCCAGCTAATTTATGCCAAAACAGTCGTGTGTCAGCCAGATGCGAATACGATTGTCGACGTCGGGGCACCTTTGTGTGTGTCCCCGCATAAATGTCTTGTTAATTTTCTCAAGCCAAAGTCGGTCCCTTCCTCAATCTCGACTCGGTGGGAATCTCCTGCGGTAGCCCATTGTTTGCCTACACAATTGTGGCCCCCTTTCGCCTCCTCCTCCTCCTCCTGCCCAGCTCTGTGGCTGGGAATGTGCAATGTGCCAGGATTGGAGCCTCCTTTGGACATGTGCCAAACAATGCAGCTTCAATTACCTGGCAGCTTACAGCTTGTTTAGCTGAGAATGTTTTTGTTCGGCAGGCTGAGGGATATTCATTCCCACTGCCAATTGGAGGCACTACCTCCCAGGTGGATTGTTTGCCGGCGAACACCTTTGGTAGGGCGACACTTGAAGTTCTCTTACGGTTGAAGCCTTTGTTGTAGGCATGTTGTGAATACTAAGCTTTGTTTCCTTAAGTTAAAGTAAATAGAAAGATTGATAACTTGTAAGCAATGTAAAAACATATTTAGCCATTAAATCGTTTGCCGCGAAACTATTATTATCATGGCTTAAGAAAACAATACGGCCTTAAAAACTCCTGATTAAATATGAAGGATTCTTGCACAAAATCGAAAACCCTCTTTCCTTTCACCCCATAAAATTCATCAATCTGGCTGCTAACTAAACCTAAACGGATGTAGGACAACCTACAACGAAGGACTCCAGAAAATCGGATCCAACCTTGAACCGGAATGCGAATGATAAAGTAAGGCACTGAATGGCACACAGGTCTGCCCCATTCAAATCGCTGGACATTAAACGGATGTCGATAAATGAGATTGACAATGACAAACATGAAAGCGAAAAAGTAGCCAGAGCCAGAGAGGAAGAGAGAAAAAGGCGCATTTCCCGCTCCTTCGCCGAGTCAATAAAATCCCCAAAAAGCAAAATCCCGGACCTGAGGTCGCAGTGGGATAAGCTAAAAAAGGAGGAAATGCTTAAACCAAAGCGTTGGGATCTGAGTGACAGCTGAAACCCCTGGTACCAAGCGCCCGGTCCCCGTCAGCCCCTTACCCGGAATCCGGGCTGTCTCCGGGTTAACAGATGGCAGAACATTTACGGTCACAGTGGCACATATGTCAACCGGAGCGAGTCCGGATGATTGCGAGGCCAGTGGAGTTACAGGGAAAGAAACAGCCACTCTAAATTTCCATTTGATTCTCGGTGAACGTGGTTTTAGTTCAAATTCAAGAAAGAAATACATTTATTTTTGGTAAAGGAAGTACATTTCAGATAAAAACATTCACGGCAACTGCTTTATCAGGTTTTCAGTGTACAACTAGGAGCTGGGAATGACATGGGAGATGGTCAACTGAAATGAGCAAATGTCAAGTGCAAGCCAGAAGCTAGAGAAGCCAAACAAGCCAAATCCAATGGCATTTGTCAGCGTTTTGTTTAAATGCGAATTAAAGAATCTCTGCCCCGCGGTGGAAATGGGACCTTTGTGCCCCGGCTGCAGCCACTCAGAGGCACACATGGGAGATTGCTTATTTGGCTGCTGCATTTGGCTGCTGCTGCTGCTGGCCACTTGGCGCGAGTGGCAAGTGCAAACACAGGCTGCCAGGAGCAGTCAAGCTGCTCCAGCTGCGGCTCCCGCTCCCGCTGCCACTCTCGCTTCTGCATGTGCCATTTGCATAAATCAAATCAGAATTTGCATTGCAGCAGCGGGCAAACAGCAGCTGCCGACTCAAGCACACACACACATACACAAATTCAGCCCTGCTGGATAAACACGTACGCAGAACAGGTGGGCACAGGTGACTCTGCCTCTACTCCACCTGTGTAGTATGTGCGTGTGTGTTTGTGCGAATGTGCTCGAACACGCAGCCAAACTTACGCACGCTCGCCCACAGAACAAACACAAACAGCGACAAAGTAAAGCCATCCAGCCGTCCACCCACCCACACACCCGACAAAAGTCACGCTAACGATGTGCCAGAAAAAGGCGAAAGCCCGTCAAAGGCCTGGGAGTCAAGGGCCCCGAAGCTAACATCAAAAACTTTTTGTAGTTCAGTGTACTTTCACTCCCAGATGTGTGCATAATTTCATAGCATACATTCCAGGGCGATGGCCTTATTTTACTTTCTAAACTAACAACAACTGAAAATGGTTAATAGTGGATTTCTTGTATTTAACTTTTGCCCGTTTAGGCCCAAAAAATATTTCAGGCGCTGATTGTAGTTAACTTCCTTAAAGCATAAAATGCTCATTACTCATACGCCATGTACGCCCACTCAGCGCCTGCCCGAGTGCTTGCAAATTATAAATTATAATAGGAGTAAAACAATTGAAACATCGATATGGCTAAACATCAGGTTGTTAAATTTTAATGAACACATGAAGAATAGGCAGGCGTTTATCAAAATGGCCAAATATCAGGTTGTAATTACTCATACGCCACGTGCGCCAATTTAAATGTTATCCAAACGTTCAATTGCAAGCTACAAATGAACGAGAAGTGCGTTTTATTTTAGGATTACTGTTAATGAGCACATAAATAACAGACTGACCAATACCAATACAAAATAATTTACTGGCTCCTCAATTTTCTGCATTATTAAATCTTTATGTTCAGCGTTATTTTAAAGGCTGCACCTTTGTTGGGTGAGCCGGCTGCTGACTCTTCCTTTGATTCCTACGCCATTTCTTGCACATTAGCTCAAAAACTTCCGTTGCTAATTTACGGGGCGCAGCAGCGACACGTGCACAGCCGTACTGTGAAGTGCATTAACACCCTGCCATACCCCGCCACGCCCTGGCACGTCTATCCCACTTTGTGGCAACTTTTTGCCTTGTGCAAATTAAATAATAAATGTGCAAAGTTGAGCCAATTCATAATGTTAAGCCCAGCAATGTTGAGTGACTTTTGAGTACATTTTTGCTGTCTGTGGTAATTGTGATTTAATTGCTATGCGCTCGACAATTGCCTTAGGAATTTCTAATTTCAAATTCAATTATCTTTTCAGGAATGTCAACAGAGACCTTAAGAGTGCCTCAATAGTTTGGGCCGAGACCAAATACCATATTCAAGCTTTATTTTTTTTTTTTTGTTGACAGAGGATTAGCCATATTTTACACCGTCATTGAAGTATCGACTCGAAAACTGCCAATTTATTAAAAGTGATAAATTGCGGCCCGGGACGTCGTCAGGCAGCGCGAATGAAAAATACCACGTATTCATCTATTTTTTATCACGTCACAAAAAGCGCTCGGAGGCCATTCAGTGGCAGTGTCAATGTCGCTCCGGTGAGTGAATAGCAAGGATAATGCCCTCAATCAAGTTCGTGGCCCATCGGCTGACGTGACTGTTGCTCATTTCACGCTTGGCCTTGCCACGTCCCATTGTCCTGCTGCCGGGATACTGCCAGCCGCCGGCTGATTGCCAGCGAGCTCGCAGGAAGTCCCGATAAGATTGTAGGTCCATAAACGTCAGGCGCCCCGCAGGACCTGATATTTTGGCTAGCAGTAGTTAGAGGGTGTTGATGCCCCGAATCACTCTCCGCATCTCAGTATCGCTCGTCAGCCGGCACTCGTGGCGTGCTCGTCCCGGCACCGTCGTCCCTTGGCATTAAATTTGAGAGTAATTGTTAAAGATTTTTTTTGTACATACATAATAAGTTTATTACATATTCGGCAGGACTTCTTAATTCTTAATTCGATCCATTTCTACAGGGACAACTAAATAAATGATAGAAACGTTTCATTGATTGCTGGAGGAAACTTACACTAGGATCTATAAGAAATGCGGTCCTCTTGATACAGTCTTCGAAGTGCCTGGCTCGTCTTGGCCCTTTGCCTCTGCAACATCCTTACCGCCGGGCTGGGTCTTGTCCTTGCCGCCAATGAAAAGGTTTGAAAGGACATTGCTTCCACCGCCACCACCAGATCCATCAGATCCATCTGCTCCTTGCGAGCTTGTAGAATCCATAAATGGCTCCATTATCTCCAGGGGAATGGGGTAAATAATCCTCACCTTTCGCTCCGTGGCAATCGAGGAGAGGATCTGCAAATGCCTCAGCTAAGCCATAGGATAATGAGTGTGACATTCTATATTTGATCTCAGCAGATTACCTGTAGAGTGATCTTGTTCTGGGCCATCACATCGGAGGCCTCCTTGAGGGCCTTGGAGGCCTTAAGCTCGCCCTCTGCCAAAATTATCTTGGCACGGGCTTCTCTTACAGCCTCCGCCTCGCTGGCCAGGGATCTCTCCAGGCTGGCCGGCAAAATAATATCCATTCTGTGCAGGACCACCATTAAAAATAATAATGATTGTTATGATGATGCCATAAAAACGCTTACAAATCTACCCGTTCCATACGTACGCCCCATCGGGCTGTGATCCCAGCGACCGCTTGTAGGATCTCACGGGAGAGCGCCTGCCTGGAGGTCAGCAGGACGTTGAGCGTCTTGGAGCCGACGATGTTGCGTAGTGTGACCTTGGCAATCATCAGGGTGGCCTCTTTCACGTTGTCAACTTGGATGATCGAGTCGATGGCGTCATGGATGCAATAGTAAATGACGGCGTTCACGGTGATCGTCACCGAGTCCTTGGTGAGCACGTCCTGCGGCCAAACTTTGTGAACATCGGTGCGCATATCCACACCCTGGACCTCATCGATGCACGGCAGGTGAAACACCAGTCCGGGACCCTTGGCGCCCTTCCGGAGACGTCCCAGACGCAGGATGATCAGGCGGATGTACTCGGGAACGACGATGATACAACAGCACAGCGATAAAGGGAAGAAGAGAAGCACAAACAGCCAGCAAAAGCAAACTGCACACTTCTCGAAAGACGAAGACTTGTCGTCCTCGCCTGCAGAAGACATGGACTGATCAGCATATGGTCTGAGTGAGTGCTTCCGCCTTCCTTACTTGTCTGAATGTACCGACTTGGTTGCGCTTTCCGACCGCCGCCGTCAACATTTGAAGGCCGTTGGAAACTATAAGGTCCCGGTGGCGGTGCGTTTGATGGCTCTGGACCGACGGCTGGCTTACCTTCGTTCCGATTGCTCATAACGAAGAAATGTATAATTATTTGAAACCTAAAACTACAAAATATGTGCTGTTTTCAACATAAATTTCCATCAAAGAATACCCTTTTTTTGATAAAATAACAAAAGGCTCTCAAACAAGAATATTCACTCCCATGAATTTTCTCATTTATTTCCATGCAAGCGAGTGGGACACTGGCAAATGCGAATGTGAGTGAGAGGGAGGATTGCAGGGGAATGCACATTGCCCGCAAGTACTCATAAATTTCCCTTTTCCAACGAGAAAAGCTCAACTGCAACCCATTCACTGTCAACCCGCAAAAACCCCAAAAAGTGCACATTACTCTGCTTATAAGCAAACCACTTTTTTCCAGCGAATATTCAGAAAATGGCAGCGGGAAAAGGTCTGAATGCACGATGAGGGATCGGAAAGTGGAGGAAATGCGAATTGGTCTCAGCTGTAGGAAATGTCTCTCCTCAAGCCAACAACTTTAAAATACTATCAAATATCTCAAAATTAGAAGATGCAAAGCACCCATAGAAAGTTGAGAGCATAAATATCAAGTGTGTACAAATTACCAGTTTACTATGATTTAGTAGTGTCAAAATAAATCTAATAATAAATTGCATACTGTGATAAGGCATATGGCTGCGAAACGCACTGTAAGCTAGGCCAGGCCAACCGCGTCAGAAGTGTCAAAATCTGACATGGAAAAATGAACCCAACACGAAGAGCTCCTAATTTCAGTTACAAAAGCCAGTCGGCGGCTCCTTGCCGTGGCCTTTGTGCGGCCTCCGGAGGCGACAGGGAAAGCCCAAGTGTAGCAAGTGGTCGGAACAGGACGCGGATGAGGACTGGGAGCAGGAACAGGAACGGGAAGGGTGGCTGCCGGGCCGGGAGAAGGCTTCTTCCGATGATAATACCTGGCGGCGTGAACGTGACGATGACTGGCACGATAACATTGAAATATTACCTTGGCCGAAAGAAGACCAGTGCAGGGAGGAAAGGAGTGGATGGGCTGAGGTGTGGAGGAGTGAATGAACGGAGGAACACCCATCGTGGGCAATTATAATTAGATGTGACTGACGGTCGGAGCTCAATTAAAAGCCACGTGGCTGGGCGAGCACCGAAAATTGGGTTAAAACGTGCACCGGCAAATAGTCGGGACCGAGCAGCGGCGCAGCATGGCCCGAAAACCACACCAAATTGTTTCTATTTCAATTTGCCAGCCTGGTTTTCGGCTCTCTGGCTGGCTTTCGGGGTGCGGAAGCGTGACATTTTGGCCGTATTGAAATTTATGCTTTCCCGAGTCAAATCCCGCACATTTACACAACTTTCGGTTTGGGTCGCGCCAAGGGCTGGGCGGCGGCAGCAAAAGTTTTCGTTTCCGTATCCGTTTTCGTTTTCATTTTCATTTTCATGCCAAATTTCGGACCCACACACACACACATCCGCGTCTGCGGTCAGCCCCTCCCCGGACCTAGGAAGCCTTCGGCAATGCGACGATGGGGAAATTGGTTTATTTTATTCCCATCGACAGTTTGCCGGGGCCCTGAGCACGGTGATGCTGGGAAATTTACAAATTAACATGAAATACGATTTAACGATTTTGCTCGGAAAAATCTAATTAAAAAAACAAAACAATTTTCGATTTTATTACAAACTTTTTTCAGACCAAATATGCCGAAATAATGAGAGAGCAGCATTAGTTTGCGAATTCGAGTGAGCTTCGGGTGCTTTAAGCCAGAAAATTGACTGGTTTTAGCCCGGCTTTTGGCGGCTGTTCGTTGGTCAGACCGAAAGTGGCCTCAGTCTGGCCACACGCTAATGAAACGAGTGCCAAATGGAGTTACGACCAGAAGCAGTCGCGGATGGCTATAACTAGGCAAAAAATAAGGGGACGGAGAGTGTGCAGGAACGTTTTCATTACTAGAGCGAAGCTCTGATACACTTTGTTACCAATTTGTGGCACGAAAGGTATGATAAATCATTTTTCCAGCAGTCTTTAATCTGAAAACTACTCAAAAATGCCTTTAACAAGTCTACCATGAGTTCAATTCAAGCTTTAAACCATTTAAAAAGTAGTAACTGTATTATTTTTACATAAAAATAAATTTGTACATTTATATTTCCACAATGCCGTAACTGCAAAGCTGTGGAAAAAACCAAAACTGCTCTCAACAAGGAAAAATAAGTGGGTCTTTGAACCCATATACACTGGCCACCGCCCTCGTGCTCATCCGGAAACCCTTCCACTTCCACTTCCTCTTCCTCTGCAACTTAGCCACATGCAGCCTGGTAATGCATTCGGAGTGTGTGACCGCAGAAACACCGAAAACCAAAAGCCAAAAAGACTGAAATGGAGTCCGCCCAGAAACACAAGAATGAATGAAGTGGAAGACATGAATGGAAATAGGCGAAACAAGAACACACACCGAGGCAAACAAAAAACTTGGTGCAAAAAATGCAGGGTAAATGTGCTCGTTAGTGGTTTTCTGGCTGAGTTTTCACTGTCGATTGTCTGCGAGCCCCCTGAGGCGAGCCTGAGGCTTGGGTCCCCTTGTGTGCGACGGAGTCCCCCAGATCCCTATCCGTATCCGCATCCGTATCGCATAAATTGCTAGCCCATCCCGGAATCCGTTCGAATGTTTGACTTTAAGCAAAGTCAACACGCAATTTAAATAACAATTGGACTTTCTTGTGCGGGTGTTTCGTGTTGTGGGTGGCTGAGTGTCATTAGCAAGACATTTATACGCCTCAGTTGAGCGCCCAACACATGTTTATGCATATCGGCAACCTTCTGCGGAGCATAAATTAAGTCAAGGCCAGGACTTTGCTGACAACGCAGAACATTGTGCCGAACAACGAGCGACACATGTCTAAGAACTTGGGTCTTAGCATGGTCGGGGAGCATCACTCACAAGCACATGGGCGTACTTTGGAGGGGAGTTGCGATAGAAGTTGTAGAAACTCCCCCGCAGGACAAAGCGATTGTAAAAGTCCCGAGAAAGTGCACTGACTGCAGTCCTTATCTGTTGTCCTTTGGCTGAGCTTCTTACACTCCATCTTTTCTGGCAGCTTACATATCAGCCACCCGTTGGTAAAACTATTTTCTAATAATATTTATTATTATACCGATTAGTGATTATTATACTTCTTAAAGAATATGTTTGTGCTGGATCACAACATATTTTTCACATTCAAACTGCATTCACATTTATTTCACCCATTGACTAGTTGAGACTGAAGGTATTCAGGCATTGAGTGAATGCTTTTACACCCTCGACAAAGGGTGTGGACTGAGTGGTCACCTGTATGGCTCACAGCCCTACCTGCTCCTGTTTCTCTTCCCCTTCCGCAGCCCTTGCCGTCGTCCTTCCGCTCTTATCCTCTTTACATTCACTTTTTATCTAAGCTCAGCTTTGGCATTGTTAATGCCAACACATTTTCACATTTTTACTCACTTGGCAAATTTACGTATTTCCCAGCCCCTTTCCATTCACCATTTTCATTCCCATTTGCCCAGCACCGATGTCTGGATGTCACGGCATTTGTACTTTCCTGCACTTTGCGAGCGCACAAATCCGCACGAGAAACGCAAAAAAAAAAACAGAAAAAGGGATTTTATCTTTCAGTCGCTTGTTGCTCCGGCTCCTTGAAGTCGCCATCCGGACTGCGGACATTTCCGGCTTGAGCAATACTTATGTATGTATATGCATGCTCGACCTGACATGGACTTATCGCTTGTCCAGATTTATGCCGGGGCCAACAATGCCGCTGCTGATTGCGGGAATTAACAGCTCCCGTTCCCTGCAATACACACTAACCCGCTAATTTATGGCCTAAACTGCGTACCAAAAACTGTTTGGACCTGATTGAATTTATTCGAAACTTTCGATGGTCGCAACTGTTTCCAGGCGCAGGCGGTGCCAAGTCATCTGTGCTGATTTCCATGGCGCGTTTTTATTTTCGCAGCATCCTCCAACGCCGCCGCCGAACAATGGCTGCGAGAAAGAAACCGAAAGTGGCAAAGGAGAGCGTGTGCAGAAAGACAAATTTAATGAAATTTCAAATTGCTATTCACAGTCTGTCTGGGTCGTCGCACAGTGCTCGCCACTCTTCGGTATTTTGTCACAGACTCATCAGGTCGTTCTGGAATTCCTCTAGGGAACTCCTCGAAAGAAAGATTTATAATTTAAATAAATAAGTAAAAATGTAAAGTTCAAAATTCAATAAAAAACGAAATCGTTGTAAAATTTGTATTTCAATATATTTATTTAAATATTTTGGCAATCTTGCACCTAAAATAATTTTAGTGTAAAAATCGGAACCGAATCCGTGTGTCTCCGTTCTTTGTTGGATTCGCTGGCTTTGCATGTCGGACAGGACTCGTCTGAGTCGCCTCGTACGGTGTGTCTCCTTTGTGTGCCGCTGTGACAGCTGCTCATTTCACGCTCCGTAATTTCAATGAATTTTGCGGCGATCCAGGATCTGGCAGGACATGCCATCCCATGCCAGCCAGTGCCACGGCACGCCATCTACTTATTTGTATGTTGCTCATTAATTAAATTTCCACTTTTTCTATTGTACTTGCTGAACAAACTTCATATCGCCATAATTTAAGTTAATAACCTTTGGCAACTGCATTATTCCTTGGAAAGTGTTTTCTTTTCTCTTCAATACAAAATCAGTAATAGTATAAGTGCAAAATAATGTATACATTAATTAGGTTAACATGGTTCTCTTTATTTTAGTAATAATTCCCAATATTCCAAGTGCGCCTGCGGAAAAAGCAATCAAAAATACAACCAAAAAATTTAATTACTCAATTAAATTAAATTCACAGCTTTGTAGGCATCGAAAACATTCAAATGGATCTATAATATCTATATTTTCGTTTCGTTTTATTTGTGTGAATGTCCTGTCTAGGCGAGAAAGTAAATAAGGCAAAGTATTATTACTATTTAATCTTTTTTTCTAAAGGTTTTTATAAAAGGGACGAGTACTTAAAATTTATAAACATGTCATTTTATGTAAAATCATGTGCTTCCTATAGGTCCCGAGCTAGGGAGCGGTAACCTTACCTATCCTAACGCATCATGTCCGCATAGCGAACGGGCAAATAGGCAAAGAAGCTGGTCAACATGGAGTTGCCCGTGAGCAGATGCGGATGCATGGCCTTCCAGCAAGAGCGAACCACGCCGAGGATCTCGTCATTGAGGGAGCCCCGATAGTTGGCCTTTATCTGCTCGGCCAGCTTTACGGCGCGTGCATGTTGCGCGTAGGTGTATTCGATGTTGGAGAAGCCTTCGGTCTTGACTCTGGGTGTTAATCTAAGCCGGCCATCTACTTTATGGAAGAAGGTCCCAGACTGTGCTATCACCCGGGCAATTTCCTTTCGGTTGTATGTCTTCCCGTATCGCCTCTTGATCCATTCTAGCATCACGGTTGACTTGTGGGCGTTGGGAAAGGCTGCATAGACGCACCGCGGATCCCGGCGCAGTATGGTAAATGCGTCCCGGAGCAGGCGGGTCATCTGCTGGTGATTATCCGGGTCAAAGCTCTTTATCTCATTGGCCCAATCCAGGCCGGTCGGCCTTTTGCAAACCGAATTGGAATCGGTCTGCTCCGAATTGGACTGCTCGGTGGACTTTTGACTGCGCCTGTGGGCCTCCAGAGATCCGAACCACATACCTTCCGCACACTGGACGATAGCGGCCACTACCTGCTCCCGCGGTCGCATCCGTGAGTTGTAACCATCGTCGCTGGAGGAGCAGCTGCTTTCAGACTGTCTAAGCGATCGGATGATCTGCCGCCGGATTACGTCCCTGGGTGCGAGACATTCCTCCTTCGGAGCAATCTCGTGGTAGTGGTACAGGAAGGGGCCGACCCCTTGAGGCGCCTCAAAGAAGCGGCCCTTTATCCTGGGCTTCTTGCACTTTGGCGGTAGCCCTCTGTCCGCTGTCTTCGCCTTCATGGTCACGTGTCGCTCTGGCTTTTTGCGACCAGTATGCTGACGCGAGCACTTCTCCGGCTCCTGTATTGGGCAGGGAATGTCGTCAGCTGGATCCGAGACCTGCACTGTGTTCAGTTGAGTGATTGTATTTTGGCCGGAGATCACGTGAACGCCCATTGCGGGCGACGCATTCAGCTGTGCGATGTCCTCCTCGTGAAACAAGTACTTATTCTTGTTCGGCTGAGTGTCGGTGGGCACCTGGCCCATGGCACACATCTGGTCGTGGTCCTCCAGGAGCATCACGTCCGTAAGGTGACGCTGGCGCAGCTTCTGCCACCGCAAGGTGCACTTCTCGATATCGCTATCTAACTGCGCCACAATGCGTTTCTTCAAGGATTTGTCTTCCCGAATCGCGAGGTCCACCAGCGATAAGCATAGCTTATGAGCTTTCACCAGGGCCGCGTCTTTGACCAGCTGCTCCTGGCGCCGCGCCTTCTTGTGAAACTCACACAAGGGAGCAGACCCGCCGATATCTGGTGCACCCATCTGGGTCCAGTACTCGGTCATGATCTCGCCCAGTACATCAAAGAGCATTCGCCGTACCGGCTGGAACTTGTACGTAGCGAACCAGCGGCTCTCCTCGTTCACCTTGTAGTTGGCCCGCTCCCCCGCCGGCCAGAAGGGAAAGGTGACCACAAGGCGGGGCGGCACGCTAATTGCGTTCTTGACCGAACGCACCTTCGGCTTGGGGAGTGGCATGAAGTAAGGAGAGCGGACGGGCTTCGGCCTGGGTAGCTGTTGAGTGACACGGAGGCTCGAGGGCAGTGAATATGTAAATTGATTCCCAATCGAATCCGATTTGGCCCGAATGGGACGTTTGGAGCTAAGCAGCTCCACGCCCGGCGGCAGGATGCGATCCAACTCGCGCATCGTCATTTCCAGATCGAGGTAGGTGATGGCCGATATGACGATGCGTTCGCTGTACTCGAAGCCGGCGGCCTTGTAGCAGGCCTCCAGCAGGAAGTAGAGGAAGGCCAGGTCGCTGCGGCGGCACGCTAGGATCAGCTTGCGCAGCATTCGCCTTTTTACCATCGGCGTGACGCCCAGCTGGCTCAAGCAGAACCGTGTGCGGTACACAGTCCCCTCCGCTTCGTCGTCCCGGATGGCGAAGTTTAGGCCCTGAATGGCCTGCACCTGGAAGTCTGAGAGGTTGGTAAACCATGTGGCTCCCACTGATGCTGGCTTGTCGGGCATGTCTCCAGAAATTAAAAAAAAAGCCGCAAAATCACTTTAAAATTTTGATAAAAAATTAATATGAAATTTTTTTTAATTTTCTGTATGTTTTAGGTTAAAAGTTTTTAATATGTGTGAAAAAGCTGAGACATTTTGGTTTAAATTTGAGGTTCATTTCCATGGCCAACTAAGACGGAAATATTTATTTAGTGAGGTCTTTTAAAAACCCTTAAAATTATATCGAAAAACATTATTATTAAACGTATTTACTTTTAATTTGGGATATTTCGAATGGAGTCTATGGCTTAATCTCTGAGAGCAAATAACTAACACATTAAGCCATCGAAAATAATTGAAATCCTAGCAGACAAGAACGCATTGCTGCTAAATAGAGACCTCATTGCTATTATTAACTCTCCCATCCATTGTTCAATCCATCCACACTGAATTGACACGCTCAACACTTATCGTCCAGCGGCAATCACCGATGATTGAGGCAATTGCCTTGGCATCGGCTTCTGAGTCAGCATGAAAATGCCATTAAGTCGGACCACGGACAACAGGTGGCCACCGGAGCTCCAGGGAGATGAGTTGCCCAGTGCATTGTTTCCTGCTGCAGTTATCTTTCTCAGCGGTCCCGACCCATATGGGAGCAGCTTCCATCGCCCGTCCTGACAAGTGACAATGATGGATTAGTTTATCAGAGCGGGTCAGGACATTCATTTGCTCTTTGTTTCACAGTTCGCAGTTCGTCGTTCGTCGCAGTTCGCAGTGCCAGGAGTCGCGTCGTCCTCCTTGGGGACTAATAACTTTATCCGTCATCTGAGCGAAATATAATAGAGTAATTTTCTATGTGACGCGCCAGGATAATTGGCTGGACTCGGACTGTGGTCCGACCATATGTCGCTGCACTTGCAATCAGATAGAAATGGTGGCAGGAGTTGAGAGGGACGGTCGTGGGCGGGTTCTGGGGTCGGGTCAGCAGAAGAATGGGCAAATCACATAAATTACTTTATGATGGCGACCGGGCCATGAATCCGGGCGGCCCACCCTGGGAAAACTTTCTTTCAGGCCGGCACATGTGGTCACGGAGGGAAAAAAAGAAGGCAGTGCCAACTTGCAGACTGCCACAAGGAAGCAACAAAAGTCATTTCCAAGTTATTACCCCGCTCCGACACCCGCTCCATGGCCTGGTCAGTCAGTTGCCATTTGTTTGTCGCTTCATAAAAAAAGAGAGAAAAAAAACAACTAAATATAAAGGCAGAGATGGCGAGAAAACAAAAGTTCTACTACTTCTTCGGATCCCTGAACTTTTGTCAGCTTCGCTCTGCGATAAAGTTTTCCCTTCTATTTCATTTTCCCCCAATCCCTGTTTGGGAATGTGGACTCTCTCGCCCAATTTTTGACCATTCCGCTTATTTTCCTGTATTTTTTCCTTATTTTTCTGGCAGGCGAAAAAACTTTGCCATTCAACAAACTTGCATGAAAAATGCAATTCCAAATAAAATTTAAGTTTTCCAGTTACTCCACGCTGCCAGGATATGCAAATGATTAAATTCGAAAGCGTCGAGACCGTAGGCTGTGTTAGCTTAAAGTGGTTTGTGTGGTCTAAGTTCGGACAGCAGGCAGGAGTAGTAGGTATGTGGAATTAACTTAAATAAAATACATAATTCCCCTGACTATCACACAGAAAATTATTTGCAATTGCTACCAGAGGTCGAAGATGGCAACAGATGCAGATAAAGCTCAAGAAGACTTTCATCGATGGAAACTCCATAGAGTTTTCCTGCTCCCTATGCCGCTTCTCGCAAATGGGGCTTTTGTGGTGAACCTGATACTTGCATGGTTTGAAAGTAAAATTGATGACAGTGAATGCTCTTGTCCGAGATCATCGATTTTTCACAAGTGTATACTTTGAAAAACATCACACATCACACTTATTGTTAGATTTATTATTTAAAAATAATTTAAAAAATTGTAGTTATGAGCAATCGAATCGAAGGCAAGGCAGTGAAACCACCAGTAGACGACCAAGAAGCTTTTCCCGTGACACAGCCTTCGAATGATAATGGTGCCAGCCGGAAACCGCCTCCAAGTCGGTACATTCAGACAAGTAAGAAAGGCGGAAGCACTCACTCAGACTTAAAGCTGATCAGTCCATGTCTCCTGCAGGCGAGGACAACAAGTCTTCGTTTTTCGAGAAGTTTGTCGTTTACTTTTGCTTGGTCTTTGTGGTACTCTTCTTTCCGTTATCGCTGTGCTTTTGCATCATCGTCGTTCCCGAGTACATCCGCCTGATTATCCTGCGCCTGGGACGTCTCCGGAAGGGGGCCAAGGGTCCCGGACTGGTGTTTTACCTGCCGTGCATTGACGCAATCCAGGCGGTGGATATGCGCACCGATGTCTACAAGGTGTTCACCGTGAACGCCGTCATTTACTACTGCATCCATGACGCCATCGACTCGATCATCCAAGTTGACAACGTGGAAGAAGCCACCCTGATGATTGCCAAGGTCACATTACGCAACATCGTCGGCTCCAAGACGCTCAACGTCCTGCTGACCTCCAGGCAGGCTCTCTCCCGTGAGATCCTACAAGCGGTCGCTGGGATCACAGCCCGTTGGGGCGTACGTATGGAGCGGGTAGATTTGTAAGCGTTTTTATGGCATCATCATAACAACCATTATTATTTTGGATTTTGGTCCTGCACAGAATGGATATTATTTTGCCGGCCAGCCTGGAGAGATCTCTGGCCAGCGAGGCGGAGGCTGTAAGGGAAGCCCGTGCCAAGATAATTTTGGCAGAGGGCGAGCTTAAGGCCTCAAATGCGCTAAAGGTAGCCTCTGATGTGATGGCCCAGAACCATATAACCTTACAGGTAGGTTTAAAAAAATACATCGATATCCGGACCCAAGTTTATCCTCTTTAGCTGAGGCATCTCCAAGCACTTCCGTCGCTGGCAACTGAGAAACGTGTCAATATTATCTATCCCATTCCCTTGGAGATTATGGAACCCTTTTTCGATAAGGAAGAGTGGAGCAAGATGGACCCGGATGGGGATGAAACCGATTTTTCTAATATGTACACCCCAAAAATATATATGGAGGGCTCTGACCTACCGGAAAAGTGGTATGATCCCGAAGGCTCCGATGATGCGGAAATTACGAAACCAACCTCACCCTGGAGATTACTGACTATCTTTAGGCGACTGCAAGGTGATAAGGATGCCACGCCATTGCCTAAAAAGCGAAGCGAGAAAGCGCCTCTAAATCAACCCAAGGGGGCAGCTGAAAGCGTAGCGGAGTATCCTCTCCTCCCAAGCACTCTTGACCGTCCTAGTTCGCCACGATCTGCCCCTGAAATTCGACCGAAACCTTCTGCTCCTCCTACTCTTCCACCGAAGCCCACTCCTACTACGCCTCCTACTCTTCCTCCGATTCCTCCTCCCCCGCCACCACCACCCAGTCGACCGATCCCTCCTGCTTCTACTCTTCCGCCAATTCCTCCTCCGCCTACTCTTCCTCCGATTCCTCCTCCTCCGACGCCACCCGCCATTCCAAAACCTCCATCTCCTCCACCGGAATCGCAGGACAAAAGTAATTTAAAGCCCGATGATAATTACTACTTTTAAATCTAATTTATATTGTGAAACTTACAGATTACATGTTGTTTATAATATAATTTCACGACCAATTGAGTTTAAATCTTATTTTGGACCTTTACTTTCTAGAAAATATAAAGAATGCCTTGCTAAATATTTCACTTCAATAACAGAAAGAACATTCTACCAACTCTCCCATCTAAATTACGAACAGAAATAACAGGTAGAACAAACATTTAAGCGACATGGAAAACTGCAAGCTAGAAAACTATGCCAGCCAGAATATTGGACAGAAAATGATCACCCCTCAGGAATGCCTCCAGGTGAAACGTGGCATGGAGGCGCAGAATGACGACTTTGAGGCTAGTCCCCTGGCTCTCTGCTTGATGATAACCCTTCTTCTTTTCGGGATCTGCCTCTGGGTCTGGCTAATCTCCTGGAGCTGTTTCTTCGGAGATAGCGTAGATAAAAATGTGAGCAAGGATAAAAATAAGGATAATAAGGATAAGGATAAGGATAAGGATAAGGATAGGGATAAGGAAAATACCAGACTTTCGGGAGGTATAAGCAACAAGTCCCATAATAAGGACGTCCGCTTAACGAACAACTGCAATAAGAAAAAATCTAACATTAGCATCCGAACGCAGCTCTTGAGAAACCTTAATCCAATATCAGATGTAAATCAAATCTTACAGCCAAGAGTATATCAACAAGGAGGTCGAACTTCATTTCCAACCGGCGAGAGCGAAATGGAAGTGTCTGGACCACCGAGAGCCTATGGCGCCACCGCATCCAACTTGGCAAAAGAGGACCCCAAGGCACCCAAGAAATACAAGATACAATGGACCAAATTATTCAAGCTCAGTCGCAGTGGAGAGTCCAATAACTAAGGCCTGGAATTATGCATGGAATGTTTATAATGAGTTTAAAGAATTAAAATCAGATATTAATAAATAAGTTATATTATTGAACGTGATTGCATCCATAATTATATAATAACCTGAAAGAATGCTTAAGATTGAAACATTTTCCTTAACTTCTCTTGAAGGAAGCACTTAAATAATTAAATACACATTGGAATATTTCTATCATTTACCCATATTATTTATGCAAATATGAAAGTCAGAGGATCCCAATTAAAACAATGGTTAATTGAGTAACCTTTTGGAACAGCCTGCTTAACAAGGGTGTTGTATGTTAGCGCACAGATAACATATACAAAAAGGAACAGTTTCCTGAGTTGAACTCGGCCCAAACTAAATGGAAATTCATTATACATGAGCAGGCAAGGCCAAATGTGGAAAAATCAAAAGGGGAAACAAGAAAACATTTACCTGCTAAATGAGAATGAATCCCGCCTGCAGACTGAACCTGGACAGCCCTGAGTGCCAAAAGTGGATGGCCGAGGTCATTGCCCACTGCGCCTCCATGCTGCCCAATGCGGAGCTGGCGTCGGTCTGGGACAGCTGGTGGCCGGACGAGCTGCCCGCTCCGTACAAGACTTGGGTCAGCACCATGTCCGCCTTTGACTGTTACAGAGTACGCAAGGAGGTGGCCAATCAGGTCAATGGGGATCTTCAAGCGGAGACCAATAACCACCTATCCATGTGGAGCTGCTTCCGTTGGATCATGGGTATTCTTGTGCTGCTGGCTGTGCTGATCGCCATGTTTTTCGCCCTGCGAATGGCGATCGAATCATGCCGTGGAAAGCAATCCGTTGATAACTCAACGTGTCCGCCCATTCCCAAGAGCCCGAAGCCGATCTGCTGCGATGTGGAGTCTCCGCCATGCCAGCCGTTCAAGGCCCCAATGTCCTTTATGTCATTCGGTCCGCACTCGGACCCGCTCACCGGCTTTGCATCGTACAGATACCAAAAGCTGGTAAAGACCAACTCCATGCCGGACTGCAAATCAAAGGAGCAGAAATATACAACCCAGGCTCCGCCTTCCTCGCGCCCCAGAAAGCCCTCCTCGCAGCCGTCGCTTAAGAAGAAATCGCCCAAAAAATAACCGCCGAGGAGCACGCTGGCGGCCAAAAAATCGACAACAAATTCGTTCGAAGGATGACGGGGAGCTGTGCTCAATCGCGGATAAGATTTATGAAACATGTTCCACCCCGATTTGTCGTCCTTTTTTTCGCATCGCCTCTAGTTTTCTCGATTTATTTTTTATGCAGCACAACGAGTGCAACGGGAGACACAAAAACAAATAAATATTCAAACAGAGGCACTGTGGATTTTCACATATTCGAAACTGGCACAAACAAGGGCCTTTGTGAGGTACGAGTTTTCGGTAAATATCGAATTGCATTATTCGTTTCGATTTAACGAGATTCTTCACAGCGAAAATGAAAACACAGCCATAAGGCCTTTAGTGAAAAGATTTTTCCAACAAAAACTGGTAACAGATCCATTCTGGGGATAACATATTTCGAGTCCCAGTTCGGTGGCTTTCGTTCTCTGTCGTTGTCTTTAATTTGAATTTATATATATTTTTTGTTTGCGCAATAAATCCATTAAGAGCTTTTTGATGTGCCCGTGCCCACTGTCGAAGTGCTTTTCCGTTGTCGAGATACCGACCGACACACACGGACCCCAAAAAGCATGCATATCCGAGCATTCTGTCGGAGTGACCCCACAGAAGTGGCTGGCCAAGTGTTGTTCCTGGCAGCGTATCAACATTTTGCCTATAAATACGGCCGATGTCGTTAATCTCAAATACTGGCAATTTTTAAAAATGCATGTGGTATTGTTTATCGCACGCTCGACTGACTGGCTGGCTGACTGGTTCGCTAGCTGGCTGCCCTGGGCCGGCCTCGGTTGGGGCGTGAGCGAGTGTCAGGGTGCACGGGATTGGCAATAAAGAAACAATTGCATTTAATTTCAATTGAATGCACACACACACACTCAAATCGGAATTGAAGCAAACAATTTAGACGAAATGCATTTGTATTTTCGTTATGTCTAAATGATTGCTCAAATTATGGCTGCGAATGGGAATTGATGGGACTCCTTCTGCCACGGACTAAATACCCTGTACTTGAACAGGGATAGTATAATGTATTTTTAAACTGGGAAATACAACTTTTCATCACAAACAGATATTGACTTAAAACTATAAACATCCGTTCCATTACATCGATATATGTATCTATTGTCTGAGTAAAACCATGAATTTTTTAGTGATGGAGAGACAAATTAGATGTCCGTTTGTATAAAAATAATATAGAAGCAAGTGGTTCAAAATTAAAATAATAAATAATAATAATAATAAAATAATTAGCTAACCGGTGTTTTAATATGGCATAAAACATATATGTGTATGTTTTCATATAGCCATATTTTAAATACAAACTTTTTATAAACCAAACTACCATTAAACAAAAGTCAAAGAAGTGGAAAATATTTTTTCAAAATACAATAACTTTTAAGTACACAAAGAAAAGCCGGTATCCTGTAGTTGGAACCCTTTGTTGAGCTGGTTATTTTTTATTTAAGGCATTTGTTTGCGGGTCGAGAACGAGACTCGAATCGAAACGCGTATATATTCGCCCGACTGGTTGGCGTGTGTCGCAGCCGTCGTGGCACTTAAATCACGGCCGCAACTGTAGCGAAATTGAAAACTTTTGCCATGCTGTATGTTTGTTTGGCCATCCGCCGGATTGTTTGTTTGTTTGTTGCCCCGCTGGCTAGTACTTTTAATTCAGAACGGAGCAGGGCGACGCGACCCTTGGCTGACTTTGATTTATTCGCCGGCCCCCGCTGTCCAAATGGAATTAAAAGTTTAACACTTTTGCAGGACGCTTTAGTGCTTTAAATTCGCATTGATTGCTATTGACAAATTGATTTTCTTTCCTGCCCCGACTGTCAGTTTCAGTTTCAGCTGTATTGCATTGCATTATAAAGGCCCAGCGATGCCACATTATGACAGACTGTCGTCGTAAATCAGCAGCCGCAGACCGCAAACGAGCCGAGAGCAATGTTCCTGGCCATGTCAACCCTTTTGGGCCGTTTATTATTTACATTTTACCCGAAAGCGGACATTTCATTTGCACAATCATTTTAATAGGAATGCACCTTGAAGTATTTGCGGCAATTAAAGTCAAAATGCATCGAATTCATGTCCATATTTGCACCTTCTCTAGTCAAATTGGACTTCGATTTTCTGTCGTGTAAATTTATTTATCGAATCAATTTCAGGGCCCTTGACGGAGCCTTGTTCACAAATTATTTACCCACATTGATTTGTCCCCTTGGAGACTGTGCTATGCTGCTCTGTGCTGTGCTGTGCTGTCCCGGAACATGGCCACATTGTTCGGCTTGGCCCTCCTTTGAACCCAAATTGATGAAGCAATGTTTTTGAGCCCGTGCTGTTGCATACTTTGCGTCGTCTCTCATTGTTGGTCAGGAGTCCGGAGCACTAAGCACGGAGTCCAGAGTCCGGAGAGGCTCCTCCGCCATGCGGCATTTGTAAGCAGAAAGGCACACATCCATTCCGCAGGCCGTCGACAGCTGGCGGTTGTGGGTTGGGCTGGCATATTAGAATTTGATAAATGTGCAGCACGGATACAGGACGAACTGCACTGCAGAATATACCCAGCACTGAGAGAATCTCTCGTGGCCAAGTCCCTCAGGCATAAATAGCTGGTGTAATTAACTTCTGTTTGTCTTCGCTAGAACCCAATTTGGGGGCAAGGCAGCGTCAACATTTTGAAAGGACTCTGACAGTAACGTAAAAGAGTGCGGTTAATTAAAAAGCGAAATTAAAGGAATAAAATTACACTTAAATCAGCAACAAGATATTCGTGTAACATTTAAATTCAATATTAAATTCAATATTAATTAAGGTTTAAAAATAACCATCCAAAGGCAACCGGTTCCATAATAAATAATTTAACAATAGTTTTTATATATTTCAAGTGAATGTCAATAGAAAATGTATTCCTTAAATACAACAAATTTATTTATAATAATATTAAGATTCAATTAAGATTTATATTTCTCTCTGTACAAGTATTTCAAAAATTCACTGGGTGCAATGCAGGCTGTTTCCAGGGTTCAGCTTCATTCTTTACACGATTTAACTCGTTGATTTTGTGGCTTACACTCATTAAGCCAGCCTGGCCCCCGTTGCCATTGTTTGTATGGAAGCCTTTCCATGAGAGAGGGAAAAGCTGCTAACCGAGCATGGACAATCGCTGGAGCCCCTTACTTTGGCCATTTAAGCAGGCTGCACACAGCTCTTTGTTTGATTGAACTGGCACTCGGATTCCGCCTCGGAGTGGGACTCGCATGTGGTTGCGTATACGCCCCTTGGGCCCAACGCCAACGCTGAAGATGTGGCCTGCATGTCGACGCTGATTTTTATTCCCGGCCTCGGTCTCGGTCTTGGTCTGGGTCTCGGTCTGGGTCTCGGACCCCAACTTGATTTATTCCCCAAGTCCTGCGCCGCCTGCATGCAGCCCCAGCTGGCCATTGTGCGGCCCAGTCTCACTTTTCAAGAACTCAAACAAAGTATTAAATCGCACAAAAGTGATATGGAAAATATTAATAATCTTTGGCCGCAGTCCGCAGAATATACGATGGGCCCGCCGCTGATTTATTCCGCCCACGGCTTGACCTCATTACCCATTCTGGGGTCAGCGGAAACGGCGGCGGCGGTTTTAAAGAGTAGTCCCGCCGTCCAGCCGTCGGTTGTAGTAATTCTTCAGCGAGTTTATCGCTCCCTGCCATAAATGCTGCCAGCATAATTTAAGAAAGCCATCGCAGGAGTTGGAAGTATCAATTCCGGGCGCATAATATGGAATTCGACAAGCGAACAATCGGTAAATATGAATTTTAGATTTGATTGAATTTGAATTACACTCACTGTGTGGGTGTGAGTGCGCATTTCGGAACGTAAGCACCCAATTTGACATGGCATAATGCAGATATCAATGGACTTGTTCTCCATTCATTTGTTGGCATTGGGTGTTTGTTTGTGTTTCCCAACTGAAGGTTGTTAAGCGGGAGCGCGTCTCTTTTTATGAAACGTTTTTCTGTGGATATAAGTAGCTTTATTGACGTACTCAAAATGTATATCCCAGCAGCTGTCATTAACAGAATCGATAGGAAATCAAATCCGAGGGCTTAAATAAAATAAAAACAGAGGTAAGACCCATAAAATGTTGTGTTAACATTAAATTCTTCGTTTTTTTTTTTTTTTTTTTTTTTTTTTGAAAAAATGTATCATTTAATTACGGGTATTTTGAAGTATTAAATAAAGTTAAACTATCTTAAGGTTAATGTTTGTTACATTAAACTTATTCCCTAAGAAGTACATCTAAGTGAATAAATACTGAATCTTTAATTATTAATCAAAAACTCTAATTTTCCTGGACTCCTTTGAGGAAAAACTCATTAAAATATAGACTTCAATTCAGATTGCACATAAATGCATCGACCGAGTGACAAAAGTAGCTTTGTGAATTATTAATTATTTGGGACATTGATTAAATGTCCCACTCGAAACAATTATTAATTAAATGGATATTATGCAAAGTCACACGGCTTTTATAAGCATCAAACTGCCATAATTAATCCACGAAAAGTAACAACCACACAGAGCGGGCCATAGAGAATAATTAAACAATTTAATGATAGTTAATATTCAGACTTTGTGAGAACCCCACCTTCGAGGGGGAGCGAGCGAGCTAGCCGACCTTTTTGATTATGTGCAAATCAGTTTTCACAGCAAATTAGGCAGCCACACATTAAAACTTTGACAGACAGGTCCAAACCCCAGCGGCGTCCTCGACCGCAGACCACCCCTAGGCGGCAACCTGCTCCTCCGCCTCCATTGAGTCGAGCCAAGGAAAGTTCACCCGGCGGCTCTTAAAAGTACACATGTAGCATATGTATGAGAAGCATCAAAAGTTTTAAAGCAGCTGCCGCTGGAGGACGTCGAGGTAATCCTCCTCCGTCCCTTGCAAAAGTCACGCGGAGACCCTCGTGGAAACAAAAAATGTGAAACTTTTCGCGGCAACGGGAGCATGAAAGAGCTAAGAAAATTCAAACAAAAGTGCAACAACTTTGAGGGCAACGCTTGCGAATTTCCTCTATTTCTTTGTTTGAAAAGTTTGTCATTACCTTTTTCATTTGAAAGACATTTAAGCACTTTCCCACCCATTTTAAAAGAGATACAATACATATATCAAAATTCACGATAATTAAATTTAATTCGATGGCCACTTAAAAATGCTTTACTCTTCGGCCAGAGCTTTGGTTTTTGTGGCGGATTTGGTTTACAGCCATAAATATTATTGAAAAAAATTTAATATCGTTGCATCATGCTAAAAATAATCAAAAACGCCATTTATTAAGGCATTTAAATGTAAATAGTATATGCTAATGCAAATAGTTCATATTTGCGGGGGAAACCATAAAGGCTTCTTAATGCGACGAACCAATAGCAAATAAACGGAAAGCTCCTAAAATTTATTGCACAATTTGTATAGTTCAGCTGGCTGTTTGTAATGCGTTTTTAATTATTATAATATAAATATACCAGATAGTCTAATTATAGTACATCAACTATGTTAAGATTTATTTGAGCTTCAGCTAAATTTGTATTGGTATTTTACATTAAAAATAAGTACAAAATAACAGTGCCAACATCCTTGTCCTTTTCATTATATTCTACCAACTCCTAAAATTTCCTTAATTTTTCAATGGGTCATATAGCCATATTGCCATTCAATCACGGCTTCGTTTCTCAATTTCAAGTCTAAATCTTACCTCCGGTCGTATCCTCCCTTCAGTGCCTGATGATGTAACCAACAGCCTCCGACTGGGAATGGCTCGACACGTATTCCGCCCTTTGCAACCCAGAATTCCGCTGTGTTCCATCCGTTTCCCAGCTTCATCTATTCCCATTCGACACTCGGCAGGGGTTTCAAGTGTTTTGTTCTTCGACTGCAAACTGTTGCATGCTGTTCTCACTGCACACTGCGCATGCCTGTTCTCACTGTTAACCGATTTGGTCTGTGCAAACTGTTACCAGTTTTTCAAATTGCTGAGTTTTAGTACGAGTTTATGAATGCCTCTGGGTTAAAAACTGAGCCTAAGCCCCCAGGACTTGGTCCTTGGAGTTTTAGAAAAAATAAGGTATAGTTAGTTATCTGAGATTGCATTATAGCTCCAAACCCGAGAGACTTTTTTCGCATTATTTATTATTTATAATATATTATTAGTTATCATTTAAAATGTACTTTCAAACTCATTTAAATGTTTAATACCACATTTTAATTAAAATAATTTTTAAATAATGCTCGAAGTAAAATTATAATTAAATGTTGAGTGTTTTCACAGATTGACGCAAGAAGCCTTTGCTGTCTTAACCGGACCTAATCTTGGGTTTCTTGTTATGCAAAAGGTTATATTTGTTTACTAAAGAAAATATTAATAATAATTAAAGTTCAAATTAAATAATATTGCGCAGATTTATTAGTAGTATGTTTTCTATTTTATTTTTTTACTTCTCTTGACAAAAAATACCCTAACATCAGTAAAATGTATCGATTTGCTTCTCTTGAATTGAATTCTAAAAGGTAATTTCTTATAATTTCATGATAATTTTGCTTTCAAAAACATGCTACACATATGCAAAATTTTGCCCGTTGTAAACAGCCTTCAACATAATTAAATCACTTTTGAGTAAGTAGGTCAAGTATTTTGATATTTCATCCCATATTTAATTGTTTCAGCCACTTTACTAATTAAATGAAGACAATTTTCTTTGTGCCCTCGCCTCGGCTCAATTCACCTGTCATCCACCGGCACACACAAATACTGCCATCGGCCTTCCCACTTCACTCTCGGAGTGGCCTGACCCTGAAAACAGTGCCACCAGTGACAATGAGCGTCGAGACCGCCCCCAGGTTATATTCATAAGAAGCAGTGGGGGGATGACGTGGACAAGGAGAAGGTGGATGCGGAGGTCAGTCTGTTGGAGGCGTCTAATCTCATTCATTTTGAATAAGACCGGCTCCAGCTTCAGCGTATTTAGCCTGAGTACTTGTGTCAACACAATTCAAGTCGGTTTCAAATTAAAAGGCCGTGTAATATGCTACTCGGAGACTGTTTTTGTTTTGGTTCTGCCTCTGTTTTCCTTGGGCTTACTATGGGGCATCTGTCAATGGTGTCTCGGGGCTGCCATTGGGACAAATTGCCTTGGGCTGACGTCAGCAACTTTTCGCCAAGTAAAAGTAATTAAAAAAGTTCAGCCGAACGGATTTTCAAAAATATCTAATTGCTTAGCAAAACGACTGCAATTCTTACCAGGATTAGACAGTAACCAAGAGGAGAGACTTGAACAGAAGCTTTCTTGAAGAGTCCACTTTTGAATGCTATACTTACGGACTTATAAACTTTCGAGCCCATGATTTTTTACTTTACTTTAATTTGAAGTAGGAGCTGGAAAGGTTTAATAGTAATTAGTAAACCCTAAGAAAAATAAAACAGCTCTAATGAGTTCCTATTTCTATAAATAAATGATTTAAACTAGGTTAGTTAGACAATATGGTTTTTCTTTGTTAATTCAAGAGCCTTGCTTTGTTCGACATAAAATTAAATTTAACCAAGTTAAAGACATTTTCCACAATAATAAAAAATTTCCTTTTCAATGAGACTTGAAGGCCAAAATGACCACGTCAAAAAGATACCTTCTTTTTCTGTCCTTCATCCTTCTGCAAAGGCAACTCTGCGATCTGGGTTTGGGGCATATTGACTTTACCCTGCCTGGAAATTGGCTACGTGACTTGACAATTCGTAGAAGCGACGACGACGACGACGGCGACGATGACGATGATGAGGATGGCGCGAGGAGCCGCATGAAATGCAAATTCGGTAGCATTAAGAGTGGAGTGAAGGACTAGAGGCGGCGATGCGAGGATGCGGAGGCAGAATGCCTGGCCCAAGGCCATGGGCGGAAAAGAAACAAGTTGTTGGCTTAATTTCGTCACAGGCAGCTTGTTTTCATTAACTGGCCATCGAGGAGCTTTTGACTTGGGGCCCGTCGCTCGTTAGGCGTATGAGCAATCGATTAAGAATAATGGGCCGTAGGATTTACAGTTGCAGCAGAGGAGAGCAATCAACATTAAGCGTTTAGTCTTCTGGCGGTGACGGGCGAGGGGAGCGGGGAACCAGAAATTGGCATCCACAGCATCCTGGCATACAAATACACTTAGCGAAGGGTTTGCGAGCGGTAGGTAGTACGATTACTAGCCCGCTCTAGTTTTTATATTTTCTTAGTTAACACACCAAATACAAAGTGGATTCCATATTTTTCCCGGTGCTAACGAGGAAGCGAAGCCAAGGATGCAACTGCAGCTGTGGCGTCCTTTATCCCTCTCCTTCCAGCACGCCACACTCACACATATTTGTATGCACGCAAGGAAGTTGATTATTAAGTGCGTTCGCGAGTTGCTTCTCTTAATGCCTTTCGCTGCATTCCCGGGCTTCTGCGAAGTCCTGGCAGCTTCCCGTCGTTGTTGTGTGTTGTTGCGTCTGTCCTGCTTCCGCACGTGCGGAGTGAGAATGTCGGAAAATTTCTTTATTGCGCTTTTATTTATCTGTCGGTGCCAGTTTCAGCATCGTTTACCGTTTCAATTTATCGACACCATATGACGGGGATGCAGGTGCTCCATGTATCTGTACTCTTCTTGTGTGCATGTGCGCGTGTATCGACCGCAATAACCAGGAAACGCTCTCTATTGAATTGAAGGTGCGCTTACCCGACTCACCTGGCAACCATATACGCAATCAATCCAAAAAAAATATTCAAAAGGTATTTATGGCCTTTGAAAAATATTTACATTTATTAGGGGAGAGAAGGGACACACACTCGTTTGAGTAAAAATTAACAGGGGATCACGGCAATAGACTTCAGAATGCGGGCCATCAAAAGTATGCTATGCTTTTGATGCTATGCTTGGGTATATCAATTTTATATTTTATATAACAAAGATCTTAATAATGCCACCCTAACAAGACTATTGTCTTCGATATTGAAGATATATTTATTCAATACAAACTTAAAGGTTTTAGAAAGAATTTCCTTATATGTATAAAATGGGTGTAAAAATTAATGAAGCAGACCATAATTAAAGTTTTGATTTGTGACATTATCTTGTTCTTAAATAATAATGTAATTCATTTTTAATGGATTTAATTAAAAACAATGTTTTATTATATAAACCTAAAACCTAACAAAAATAAGATATTATCAGGCCAAATCTAACAATAATTTGAGACAAAAATATATTACAATTAGTTTTTTACTTGCAAAATGTATATATTTATGTTATAGAATCAGGCTTTGTGAACTTTGTTTGAAAACTTAATAGCAACTAAATTAAATGGCGTATATGCTTGTCCCAAAAAAAAACTTAGACTGGGCTTACACGAAAAATTAAGAAATTAAATGGCTAAAAAGCTTCTCCTAAAGTCGATGTCACAGGAATTCCGATATCGACCAATCTTACGGCTGCTCATTTGGCGAAATCGACGCATGGCCTCATGAATCTCCGGAACACTAATGGGCTTGACCACCTCCATTCCGCGCCCCTGGGTAACCTCGGGGCAAACATGCATCATGGCTGGACTGCCGCCTGCGGATGTCACGCGGCTGTATGGCTCCGTGGCGCGGTTATCCGAATTAAGACGCGTCAGAATCGAGTAGTCGACAATAGCGGCAATCGTCTCGTGCGCCAAATAGGCCAGAATGTTCATGGTGGGCGTGGGAATGCGCAGGTCGGCGGGTAGATCGAGGAAGCGACGGAACTTATTCTTGATCTTCTCACCGTGGCGACAGTAGAAGGAAGTCTTGCGCGCCTCGTTGAACTCCAAGTACTGCTGGCCCGTTAGGATCTGCGAGATGCGATCAGCGCGAAATAGGCGTCGCATGCGGTCCTCGTCGTGCAGCTCGTGCACATCAATGGCCAGCTCCTCGTCCTCCTCCTGCTGCTCCAAGTCGTCCATGAAATCCTGGGGCCTGCCTGTGCGAATGCTAAGGAACTTCTTCAGAATTCGCATGTCCTTCAAGTGCTTTCGCATGCGTGCAATCTTCACCGGATGGTTGCGCATGAGGAACTCGAAGTCCGCCTGCGAGGGGCACGGATTCTGCTTACGCCGCATGGCAACCAGGGAGGCCTCATTGAAGATGCCGCGCAGCTGCTGCTGCAGGATCTGCTCAACCAGTTTGACGCTAGCCGTGCGAGGCTGATCGCTGTCACCGAAGCTGCGCATGATGTCGGCGATCTCTGTCAGCAGCGAGACGGGCGCGTCATCTGCAATCTGTACATTGCCCACGCTGCCGCCGGCGGAGCCACTTCCTCCACTCTGTGGGGGTATGTTCACATGCTGCTGGGCTGGATTCGTTGGTATGCTTCCACTTTGCAGCAGGATGACCTGACGCTGCACGTGAATCGGCTTCATGTCCTCCGGTGTCTGCAGCTGCGGCGTGCTGGGCGCCGTTGGTGTCGCTGGTCCGATCATTATTGGCGGCGACGCCAAGTCGCTGGCCCCGATGCACACCGAATTCTGTCGCATGACGCGCTTGGCATTATAATTCATCTTATTTACAAACAATTCACTTCTTGGGATCCAGACAGCTGATGCAAGAGTACAGACAACCTCTTCGCCTTATAGGTGGACTACCGCAGAACTTATCGATAGTCGGCATATTTTCCATGGTCCTAATTTGGTGAAGGTGACCAATCCGCAACAATATTATGAATTTGTAATATTATTTTAAAATGTTATTTCTTAAAAATCCAGAAATTTCTGCTCAACTATCACTTAAATAGATTCTAATTGTTTCAAAAATTTTTTTTGTTGTATTCCATTATTTGCGTGAACTATCGCGCAGTGTCACCTTCTGGCTATCGCTCATGCCTAAGCTATCGGCCCAGTTCTGCCCTTCTCTAATATGCACACCACCATTTTTGTTTGGACAATGAAGTCGGTGAAAAAGTAATTAAAAACTGGTGAAAGACAGCAAAACGGCAGCAAACCAATCGCCACAAGATGTTCAACGGCATGGTGAGAACCATCCGCGACAGTGTGGTGGGCACCTACCCTTCCTGCCATGTCAACGCACGGTTGGAGGAGCGCAGGGCCAAGCAGCGGGCGATGCGACAGGAGCGCAGGCGAAAACCGGACAAGCCGGACGACTTTGTCACCTACGAGGACTCGGGCAGCGACGAGGAGACGCCCCAGCAGCAGGAGGAGGTCCTGAACACGTCGTACAACCTTTGTGACTACCTGCGCAGCCGGGAGAGCTCCCTGCGGGATGTGGGTATACTTGGTATTTTGGGTCAGGTTTCATCCATTACTAACATGTGAACTTTGTGCCGCACCTTCCCTGCAGCGCCGAAGCGTAAACGTGGAGTACACTAGCCGCTATGTCCTCACACACGACATGCTGCGCGAGACGCAGATCAGTCTGGGCTACATCAACAAGGTGTTTTGCTCCAAGTGGCTGAGCAGCCGACAGGTGGTGTTCGGAACTAAGTGCAATAAGCTGCTTGTATACGACGTCAACATGCGGCGAGTGGACGCCATTCCCACCCTCTCCAATAGCCGGGCGAACCACCCAGAAGTGCAGGGCGGTTTGCACGCTATTGAGCTATCGCCCAGCCGATCCTTCCTAGCCACCGGTGCACGGAACTCCTCCGACATCGCCGTGTACCGTCTGCCTACGCTGGACCCAGTGTGCGTGGGCGAGAGCGGGCACCGTGACCTAATCATGGGCATGTGTTGGCTGGACGACCAGTTTCTGGTATCCGGATCGAAGGATTCACGGATGGCGTTGTGGCGCATAAACGAAGACCACATGGAGTTCCCGGATGGAGGCGAAGAGGCGTGTCCCACCTTTGCCACAATACACCCGCTCAGCGTCAAAGAAGTTCGCACTGCCCAGAGGGTAAGATGAGTGGCAAATCTAGATTTATATTAATACTCTGGTCCTCCACAGATACGATCCCTCTGCTTTAACAAGGAGTTCAAGGAAATAGCCGCCCTGTCCCTAAACGGCTATATACACATCTTCAATGCGGAAACCTTCAAGCAGACACTTTCCCGTAAGCTTCCCAACTGCCAGGACAACGTTAGCATAGCCTACCACAGCGACGGCCTATACGCCGTTGGATGTCGTTCCTACACTATCCTGCTAGACGCTCGTACGCTGCAAACCATCAAGAAGATCACGTCTCGGTATAGCGGATGCGGGATAAGAGCTACCTCCTTCGAGGGTAACCTCCTGACAGTAGGAACAGGACTGGGCATGCTGCTGTTTTACGACATCCGAGCCGGAAAGTATCTGGAGAGCAGTGTAAACGCCTCGCGCACTGTAGCCCTCAAGTGCAGTAAAGGTATTGTGGTAAGTTGGAAACAAAGAAATAATTGAAGTTCATTGAACTCACGCCCAAGTTTTACTTCAGTACCCCGAAGACGAAATGGACGGCTTCCAGCAGGTGAAATACGTACCCGCCATCTACACGCACTGCTACGACAGCACAAGGATGCGACTCTTTGCTGCCGGCGGGCCACTTCCGGCCACGCTAGTTGGTAACTATGCGGGCGTTTGGCAATAGATCAGAGCGGCAAGGAATGCGAACCGGGCTCACACAACTGATTAGTTTTTAAGTGATTCTTCGACTCTTGTGATCTTGATTTTGGCGCATTGTTTCATTTCTTTCATTTATTTTTTTCAAGCTTTCAAAATCAGAGATTTGGATCGTTTACGTTTTTAAGCCCTATGTTTTTCTTGTTTTACTTAAGTTCTCAGTTTTCATTTTAATCGGTTTTATGTTAGGTTTAACATTATATATTAATTTTGTATATTGGGAGTAGACAGTATACACACACTTAGTAAATCTATCTGTATATTTATAATTACTGATCCTATTTATATATAGCTCATATATATATAGTACATACAATACAAGTAAAGGAAAATAAGTTATAGACAACACTAGCATTGATTTATAGTCTGATCTATATATGGTAATAGAATTTCAAATTAAAGAAACCATTGAAAATAACCTTCCTGTTTTTAAAATACGTACATACACGTGTATATTGCTCACAAAGTACTGTATAGGGCACTCAACCCGAAGAATACCAACAAATGCCATTAGTGTGTACAAAGTACGGTGTGCCCAAGAGCAACGGACAATTTCAAAATACATTAATACAAAAAAGAAATTTTACAAAATTTACATAATGCCTCCTCATCTAAGAATATCCAATAATACCCAATAATTATGCATATTTATCTCGATAATGATGACACTCAGTTATTGTTATTGGATCCACCGCCTCCTCCGCTCCACGCTGTCAGGAATCCCGTCCACCCTCGATTGCTGCCATCTGTGGATACTACAATAAAATCTTATGAGCGGAATTCGAAATAAAAAAATCTGAAATAATAGCTACCTTTCTGACCCTTTGCCACACAGTTCAGCATCTCCATTTCGTTGCGACTCAATCGTAGAATGGTATTCAGCACGGGAACCAAGCGTTGGCGCTCATCCGCATTGTTAAGGGTAAGGAACTGCAATTTTTTGAGCATGTTTAATTTGTTAAGAATCTCATAGATCAAAATCATAACTCACCTTTAAGAAAACGTTTTTTAAATACTCAGAATTATGCATATGCTGTTCCCGTTCCTCTGAACGCTCTTGGCGGCGCAATTCCTCCTTGAGCATATCATTCATTTGGGTCAGTTTGGCCAGATCCTGCTCATTCTCTGCCAAAAGGGCAGTCAAGTGCTTGACGCGGCTTTCCTGGATAACCAACCGTTCCTTAGTGGCCTGCAGTTGGGCATTTTGGACGACAAAGTCTCCGCTTGCGGTTAAGTCTGCTTCATCGTCCTCCTGCTGGGAGACGCTGCGGCCGAAGTTAGATATGGTGGTCACTGTGTCGCTGGTGATTTGGTTCATGGACGTGTTGAGGAGCTCGTCAAGCGGCATAAAGTCGTGTGATCGCCTCGAGGCAGTAGATATCTTTCGCTGGGATGCTAGTTGGGCCAGGGAGACGTCGCCTCCAGCAACACCATCCAAATTCGTTTCGTGGTCCATGAGCAGGAAGTCAATCTTAGCCTGCTCCGGACTGGGCTCACCACTCACGGCTGACGTGTTACTGCGCTGCGAAACGTTGAGCTGCTGCTTCTGCTGGGACTCTTCCAGCTTCTGCTCAATCTGCTTTAATTGCTCCTGATGGCCCGCGACTATTTTATCGATTTCCTGGCGATGTTGCTGCATTAGATCGTGCTCAAACTGCAGCTGGCGCTGATTCTCCAGTGTCAGCAGATCGTTCTTCTGACGCAACTCGTCCACCAGAGCCAGCAGTTCCTTACTACGCTTCTGAAGCTCAGCATTGTCCTGCTGCAGTGCCTCGAGCTGACCGTCCAACTGGGCAAGGCGTGCAGCTCTACCTTCGTTGCTGGCCCGAAGTTTACTTTCGCTCTCCCTCAGGGCACTCAACTCATCCTCCAGCTCCTGCTCTTTGGTGCCCTTTTTCTGGTTCTTGCGCAGCACTGCCTGAGCTTTCATCTTGTATTCCGTGTAGTCCATTTGCAGATCCTCATGGGCTCGCTCGGCGTTTTTAATTGCAAGCTTTAGCTGCTTTTCGCTCGCCATTTGTGCCTCCAGCTCCTCCGTTCGACTGGTCAGTAAATCGGTGCACTTTTTTAGGCGACTCTCGTACTGCTGGGCGCTTTCCGCCAGCTGGAGACGCAATTGATCCGCTTCCGCCTTAGCCTTCTCTACACCGTGCTCCAAGTCCTTGTTCTTGGTAAGAGCCTCCTGCTTGCTGTGAACGGCGTCCTTGACCTGCACCTGCATGCGGTCGATCTGCTCTTTAAGCTGTTGGGAGTGCGCAGCTTCTCCGTTTTTCGCCTCCTCCAAAATGGCAATCTCCTTGCGCAGCTGGATAATAGTGTTCTCTTTGCTGGATAAGGATTCTCGAACAGTTTCCAACTCGCTTGATTTGGCTGTCAACTTGGCACTGACATCGGCCAGAGATTTCTCGGCTGCTTCGATCTCCAGATTCAGCACACTCGAGTGTTTAGTCTTCTCTTTTGATTTGAGCTTTTGGTTCTCAGCGCGCGCGGCGTTTAGATCCTGCTGCAGTTGTGCCTGGGCCAATTTGAGTGCCTCCTGATTGACGGTCCCGCTCTGATCCATCTCCTTAAGTTGCTGTGTCTGCTCCTGCAGCTTCTTCTTCAGCTTCGCAGCCAGGGCCCTGAGTTTGTGGTACTTCTCCTCGTAGCCTTCGTCCACTTCTCGGAGGCGATTCAATTCATCGGCTCGTGATATCGTCGATGTGGATAGAACATCACTTTGGGCATCGGCATTGGCCTGCTCTAGTTCGTCAACCCTGCTTTGGAGTTGTTCGATTATGTGTAACTTATCCAGCGTCGCCTGCTGACTGCCGGACAGTTGGGCCTCCAGCTCTCGCTGCCGCTTGACCTCCGCTTCGTGCTGCTCCTGAAGGCGAGAGATGGCATCGCCACGTCCCTTAAGCGCCTCGTTCAGCTCACGCATCTCGGCCAGTAACTCGGAATGCTCCTGCTCTTTGAGGTGGAAACGCGAAAGCAAGTCCTCGTTGTGTTGGCGCAGTTCTATGCAGATGGCTTCCAGATCCTGCAGCTGAATCTGTTGATTATTACGCTCCCTTGCGATGACTTGCACAAGGCCTTGCATCTGCGAGAGTTTGGTCTGGAAGACGGCCACATTTAGGTTGCTGGAATGGTTTTCGTTCTTCTGCTGCTCCCTCGTTACGACGGCCAAGTGCTCCTTATCCGCTCTCTGCTGTTCTTTAACGACACCTGCCAGCTTTTCAATGGTACTTAATCTGTCTACAAGACGATGCACATCGAGATTGCTGCGGTGTTGGTCCTGTGACAGCTTTATCGTTTTGGACAGCCGTTCGAGGTCTTTGATTCTGAGCAGCAGTCGCTTGCGATCTAACGCATCCTCGTCATTGCGACGATTATTTTCCGCTCTTTCGGTGTCCTGCTTCAACTGTTCATTCTCGGCCTGCAGGGAAGACATCTTTTCACACAGGAGCTGAGAGGCCCTGATGATCTCCGCCTGCCACTTGGAAACGGAGGCGGCGTACTCGTGCTGTGTCTCTAGGAGCACGCATTTGCACTCCTTCAGGTTCTTCAGCTTGCGGTGAACGTCAATGAAGCGATCCTTCAGGGAGTTGAACTTTTTGCGTTGCTCGGAGTTGAGCTCCTTCATGCTCTGATACTTTTGCTGCAAAAGCGTTGACTCCTCGTTCACCGTGACTAGTTGCTCTCGGAGGCGGGAGTTTTCTGCCTCCGCTTCCTTGATTTTGGCAATGTCCACCTCCAGCAGCTCCAAGTTCTTTCGCTGCTCATTACCCAGGGCATTGACCTGTTGCATGGCCTTCTCCATGCGGTCCACATCGGCCAAGAGGTCATCGTTCTCGTCACTCAGTCGCCCAAGCTGGCGCTTCAGGCTCTCGTTCTCGATCTCAAATTGCTCCAGGCGGTCGCTATCCTCCTTGGTCTTTCTCTTCAGGGTGTTCACTTGCTCGGTGAGGATCAGATTCTTCTCCGTGAACTCCTGGACCATTTCCTGCATGGCTGGCAGGCTGCTTTGCTTCTCCGCCGCCCGCTTCAGGGCCTCCTTCAGCAGGCGGTTCTCCTCGGTGAGTTCTGAAAGTGGGAAGACGTGGTCAATCGTGCCTTCTGGAAGTTTTTCTCCTCCACTCACCATCCTTGGCCTGCTTGGCCTTCTTGGCTATGTTAAGCAAACCCTTGTATTTGCTGATGATTTCATCTTTGCTGAGCGCCTCAATTGGATTCGTGTTCTTCTGGAAATGCAAATAACAAGATGAGACGTCATCAACAATTTTAGCGAAATCTCCACCCTGACCTGGGTTTCTCTCGGTGGTGCGGTGGTCTCCATGTTGCTTCTTAGCTGCCCGTCCTCGCCGACAGAGTTAGTCCTATCATTTATGCTTCAGTTGGGGCTGGTCGTTGCTATTTTTGTCTGCAGAAAAGATGATGTTGAGAAATTAAGTTGCTTTGGCCCTAAATTATACAGGCTGAAGAAAACACATTATCAGCTGATAGGGCTGTCAGCGCCGAAAAATTTTTGTAGTGCACCCATGAAGAGGTGGCGCATAAAAAGACAATTTAAAATAAATAAATTCATATTAAATCTATAAACAAAAAACATTTACTTAAAGAAGAATATTATATTCTTAACAAGTAATTTAGTACAGACATAAAGATTACATCTAAAAGTTTAAAATACGCATACTTAAACTTCCTAGAATAAAAATTAATTACTTTTTCAACTTGTAACTATCGCATCAACCTCCGCTATCGATATTACCTATCGGCGAGCGCCCACACCCAACACTGCTGTAGCAAACAAAATTTGGCATCACTAATTGTCCCTTATCATTTTTCTTCATCCGCGGAAGTGATGGATTTGAGTGATAATAGCCAACTGGAGGATCAGTATTTCGTTTACAAGCATGAACAGCTCTTCGGCGAGAGCTTCCCGCTGTTCAAGGAGATCCGGAGGATGGGCAAGCTGTGCGATGTCACGTTGAAGGTCGGTAGCGAGCAATCACACCCAGCTCAGATGCAGGCGTTGCCATTATCTCGGTGTCTAAATATAAAACGGCATCCGAATTATTGCAGGTTGAAGACCAGACGTTCTCCGCACACCGCGTCGTGCTGGCGGCCACCATCCCGTACTTCTACGCGATGTTCACGAACAACATGGCCGAGAGCCGGATTAAGGAGATCACCATGAAGGAGAGCGCCATTGAACCGGGCGCCCTGGAGAGCCTCATCAACTATGTGTATAGCGGCCAGGTGCGCATCGACAACCAAAACGTGCAGAGCCTCATGGTGGGCGCCTCGTTCCTGCAGCTTTCCAACGTTCGGGATGCCTGCGCCAGCTTCCTGATCTCCCGCTTCCACCCGCACAACGTTCTGGGAATTCGCACCTTCGCCGACTCGATGATCTGCCGCCAGCTGATCGATGCCGCCGATAAGTACATTGACCAGAACTTCGCCAAAGTCTCCCAGTCGGAGGAATTCCTCTCGCTGGACTGTGACCAGCTCCTGGAGCTGATGCGGCGGGACGAGCTTAACGTACGCACCGAGGAGGTGATCTTTGAGGCCTGTATGAAGTGGGTGAAGTACGCGGAAGACAAGCGCTCCGAACTGTTCCCTCAGGTGCTGGCCGCAGTACGCCTGCCCCTGCTCTCGCCGCAGTTTCTGGCGGATCGTGTGGCCCGTGAGGAGCTCATTCGCTCCTCACACCAGTGTCGCGATCTGCTTGATGAGGCCAAGGACTTTCACCTGATGCCCGAGCGCCGTGGTCTGCTGCAGAGCTTTCGTACCCGTCAGCGCTGTGGCGAGTTCTTCACGGGACAAATATACGCAGTGGGCGGACTGGCGAGCACTGGGGAGTCCGTAAGCACGGTGGAAATCTACGATCCCCTTACCAAGAAGTGGAAAATGGGCGAACAGATGTCCATGATGAGGTGGGTGTTGCCGTAAATTATCCATAAACACATATGTACCCTAATTAATGGCCTCATTTACGAATAGATCTCGCGTGGGCGTGGCCGTGTTGGATGGCAAGCTGTACGCATTCGGCGGTTTCAACGGCACCGAACGCCTCTCTACGGTGGAGGTCTATGATCCGCGCAAGAATAAGTGGTCGCAAGGCTGTGCCATGCTGTGCAAGCGCAGTGCAGTGGGTGTGGCCGCTCTAGATGACTGTATCTATGTGTGCGGCGGATACGACGGCGTCACCTCTCTAAACACCGTCGAAGTTTACTACCCCAAGACCAACACATGGAAGACTGTGAGTCCAAGGCCTTCTATCACAGAAGTATGGGAAAACTAATTAGTGTTTAAAATTCCCCTTGTAGGTTGCTCAAATGATGAAGTATCGTTCGGCTGGCGGGGTAACGCAGCTGAATGGCTATGTCTACGCGCTAGGCGGTCACGATGGACTGTCCATATTCGATTCGGTGGAAAGATATGACCAGAACGAGGATGCTTGGGTGAAGATGTCGCCAATGCTTAACCGCCGCTGTCGCCTTGGAGTGGCCACGCTGAATGGAAAGATATACGTATGTGGCGGCTACTGCGGCAACTCCTTCCTGCGCTCCGTGGAGTGTTACGACCCCCAAACGGACACCTGGAAGCTTGTGACGCCCATGAACTGCAAGCGCTCGCGTGTGGCCCTGGCCGCCAACATGGGAAAGCTGTGGGCCATCGGTGGCTATGATGGCGAGTCAAATCTTTCCACTGTTGAGGTCTATGATCCGGAGACCGACAAATGGACCTTTATGCCGCCGATGTGTGCCCACAGTGGCGGTGTGGGGGCTGGGGTTATACGGATCGAATAACCCGCAAGGGGCCTCTGGCCAAATCCGATACTCTAGCCACTCTCGTCTTAGGTAATTTATGTGAATTGAACCGATATATAGTCTAGATACGATTGTTGAGTGTAACCAAGCTTTAGCGGCCCCTCCAGGCGGCCGCCTCGTGGCAGCTCAGCTCAGCTTCTTTAGCTCGTTTAGCTCTTAAAAAATTGTTCATCTATTCGTCACGGTCCTCTTAGTGTTTATATCATTCCAGTTATTTAATTTTTTAGCTTCTACGCCTAGCCTTAAATACTCACTAAAATTGTAAACGTTTAATCCTTAATTCAATTTGAATCCTTCAAATAAAAACATGTGTACAGCATGTTGTGAGAAAATTGTAACAATTGGTTTATTTTCTTTCCTCTGGATTTTTTTTTGCAATTTGTGTGCCATTTTTTTTTTATGTCTTAAAAATAACGTAATTTTTTCCGCTTCCCACATTTTTATACTTTGTCACTTTCAATAACTGGATTCGCCCTTCGTATAAATCAATTGTGTTTCGACCAACCATATGGGCGGCAAATACGTTTTATTTGCTCAGCAATAAATGGCTGGCAAATAACAAAGCAATCTGAACAAAAAGTGGGAAATGTGGCGAGGGCAGGGCCATAAGTTAATGGCACTAAACTGGCTCGAACTAAAACCTGTATACATAAGTACATTTCAAAAACGATGACATTTTTAAGTAACGTACTTCGATTTTAATTTAAAATTTTAAAATCAGAGGTTACCACTGGTTATACACTTTTTTAAAAACTTCTCAAGTAAAAAGTAATAAGGTTTCTGTGATATTTATCAGCTCTGGTAAAAAAAACCTACTTATCATTACCGAAAATAAAACCCCTAAACGATTGATCTCCCCTCGCTGCAGCTCAGTCGGCAGTCCTCCATAGCTCATCCCTTAACAATTCTGTGGGCCACCCTGTCGCGTAGAGTGCAATTTTAAATTGAATTTGCACCACCTGCTCAAAGGAGGGAGAACCAAAGGAATTCGCCGTGCAACAGGTGGCACTCCCGCAACCAAAAAAAAAAATAAATAAATAGACGCAATCGAAAACAAAACCAATTTGCTGTCTATCACTGACCCATAAAATGTCATCCGCTGTTGCAAAAGGGCCATAATCCAATCAAACGCACACTTAACCGCCTGCCATATTTCGCAGTTATCAGAACTGGTGCTGGAGCTGGAGCTGGAGCTGGAGTTCGGAGTGACGGAGGGAACCTTATCTGGTCCTGTTACCCATTCGCAGAAGCGGCGCAGCTATTTACACAAGCGAGAAGGCTTTGCGGCGGTCTTATTTGATTTCGATAATCAAATCACAAATTGCTTGTCTATCGATGGGCAATTTTATTTTAATTAAATGCTAATTATGTTTACCAATGGTTGTTTGGAGTAAATATTTAGTTGCGTCACCATCAGGGGGCTATGGCGAAGGGAGTTTATGGCAGTTGCCAATTGATTCAGTTATTTGGCAAATCAGTTAATTGCGGTGCTCTGAGCAATTGACCATTTTCCGCCCCGAAATACATTGCAATTTAAATGCAAATTTTCTCAGAGCTGCGTACGTACACTGTAACTTTAACGACCCAAAGGTAGCGCAGCGGAAGGATATGTATATAAGTATTTATCTGGAGGAAGGAGGCAGCGATAAAATTATGCCAGCAGGAAACAGCGGTGCTTCCATGGTTAATTTTAGACCGAAAAACTGGTGTTATAGTGGCAGCAAACCAGAACAACTACTGGCCCCCGGATGTGTGTGTGGCATCCACTTGGCCTTTACGAGTGGCAAGTGGGTGTTCCGGGTGTCTTATCTTGAATGCCGCTGCCGCGACCTCGCCTCAAGTGCATTGTTGGTGGCCGGGCAGCTTTAAAAGATTTTCAGGCGCAGGCTTTATTTCCCTGTCATTTCTGACACCCCGCTTTGTGACGCATTTTCCACAAATTTCCATACAATTTAAATAAAATACATTTATTTTATTGATTGTATTATTTAAATGTATAATGCACAGTTGAGGTCGAGGAAGTAAAATGTTTTTCGGATTTAACTTGAAACTTTACTGTAAAAAACACAAAAACTATAAATATTTAGATTATGCGATTGGAGCTATAAATAAATTTGTAATTTAAAGAACTGAATGACTTATTTTAACTATAATAAAAACGCTTTTTATTTTTGCTTTTCCGTACCATACTTTTCTTCTAGATGATCCTTTGGCAATATTTAATTTTGTTTTATCATAAAAACGCTAGGTTTTTAAACAGAAAATGGTATTTTAAATAAAAAAATGTGTAGATTGTGTATAAGAAAGATCAGAAAATGAAAAAAAAAATCTATTAATTATTTATAATTTGAAACTTCATTTAACCCGAATTTACTATTGTAATGGCTGTGTGTTTGTTTGCTGGCGACACTAGTTTTATTTGTTTAATGGGCTCCGCCTGTAAATAATTTTAATTAAAACTTTTTTGGGCAAATAGTCGGGACAAAACCAACAATGTGCAAGGTAAATCATAAATATTAAAATGTACGGAAAGAGCAAGTGCGGACGAAAATAAGTGAAATTAAAATTAATTTCGCCAGTTGGCCAGTCAGTTGGCTGCACTGTTGTCCTTTCTGCTGGCTGCTTTCTCCCCCTCGCTTATATTGCTTTTTATATTTTTCTCTTTTCGCATTTCGCCTACTTTTTGCATATGTTTTATTCACATATGCAAACAGTATTTCCGTTCAATTCAATTGCTCGGCGAGGAGGCATATTTTTTACTCCGCGCTTTCGGTTTCGGTTTGCCACAGGCATCCACTCACACACAGACACATACCCCACAAAGCCCATGCAGGCACACCCCACCCACCTCCTCGCCAACGCCTCAGTTTCTATTCGACCAATTGTTGATATGCACGAGCCCGAGCAAACACACACGCACAGCGACACGAGCACGTTCGGCTTGCCTTCGTGTCCCGCCGCTCGTGCTTCCTGTTTCGGCTTTGTCCGCGCGTGCTATCTCCTGCCGCCCCCCGTCCATCCACCTTGCCATCCGCTGCTTTTATAAAGGACCGTTGCCGCTTCGATCTGTCGCTCAGTTGTTGCATACTTCTCGGCGCGTTCGTCACGCGACTCCCAGCTAGAAAGGACAGGAAAGTGACACAAAGAACAGTGAAAGATAGTTTCAAAATCCTCAAATTGTCTGCATTTGTAAGTGATTCCTTAATTTTATTTTAATCAGACTCCTTATGATTTTAAAATGTGTTGAATGCTTTTAAAAAAGCTCTTAAAAATAAATCTGTGCGCCTTATAAAAAAAGATCAGAATTTTATGAGTGTTTTCTATAATGTTTGTTTGTTTGTTTGTTAATTTTCTTACAAAATACTTTTCTGTATAGATATTCGCTTGAGATTGTGAAGTTTAAATCTCAAATATTAATTTAAAATTACATTTCTTAAACTTATTTGGATGTGCAGAGTGATCGTTGAATAAGTACGGATTTTATGTTGTCAAGTAGTTTCATTGCTAATAAAAATATATAGGACTAAATTGAAATATATCTATTAAATTAATTAATAGTAAACAGAGATTTATATTTATACTTTGCTGAAAGGAACGAAAACTAAGTATTTCCACAATTTCAGCGTAAAATTCGTATATATATATTTATAGGTCACCATCATAAAAAAATCATTTCCCATTTTATTTTTCTGCCTGTTTTTGGCACAATTATTTAAAATTTCTTAACAGATTTTATATCTTGCTTGATCTCTGGGGTGTCTGTTTATTATCGTCGCCAAGTTTTTATGACACAAAATTTTACTATTTAACCATTAAATTTCTTGACCAGCTTCCCTCCAATTTAAAGAAGATAAAAAGAGAAATTTTCACTTAATGCTGGTAAATTCCTTACATTCAAAGTGCACTTTATAATGGGGTCTTTGGAGGATTGTTTGCGAAATACGTGAGGCTGCTTATACTTGTATCGCACAACTCCCGGGCTAGATTGGACTGACAGTGTGTAAATTTTCCTGATTATCCGATGAGATCCTCATTACAATTGGGTGCTAAAAACACACACAATCAAAAATTTTTTTGGGACATTTCTTGGGCAGGTTGCTTTTTTGTTTTTTGTTTTTTTTTTTTACATCTTTTGACCCGGCGAGGACACAAACATTGTTTATGGAGGATGGACGTCATCAATTGACAGCCGGCGGCGAGAGCTAATAAAAAGCAACATCAATGCAGGGAACCAGATTCCGGGATGGGTATGGCACACATCCGGTGGCCGGGCACGCAACGCCATCCATTAGGGAAGCACTCGCCCGCAAAGACACTACTGTCCCAAGTCCCGAGTGCGGGCTCTGGGGCCACGGATGACATGAGGTGGCGCTTTAAAACTGCCCCTGGGTCTTAACTTGTTTTATGTCAACTCGGACAACAACAGGGCAATTACGGCGTGTGTAGCCAGCAAATACTTGAGTTGCAGCTGCGCCTAAAAGATGCTTTAAAATGTAAGCCACTGCATGTGAGTGTGCCCGCCATCCGTGCTAATTAACCTGGCCAACAAGAACAACAGAAACCGGGGCGGCCGGACTCATTACGGGAACCGGAGATGGCCACGCGGGGAGTGATTCTCCGGCCCGTAGCACTCTGGACCGAAATAGCATCCACATATACATAGACAGACCAGGTGGCTGGAGCACAATTTAAGTGAATATTTTATTACAGGCCTAAGGCAGGCTGGGGATAGCTAAAATAATTTAGAAACTATTTAAGTTGCTATAAATATAAGAAGGCATTTTCAAGGATAATGGTTTGGTTGGTAATAAAAGAAAATATAAAGTCTATAGGCCTTGACAGGTTTATGTTTGAGGGGTTTTACAAATCTACACTTAAGAAAGACATATGTTTTAATCCTGTAATAGAAAACCCTAATATAATTCAAATTATTAATCTTTATATAAATATTTAAAGAATGTTTGTTCAAGTGATATATTTATTTCACTTTAATATCGAGTAGATATATCTAAAAATAAGTTAATTTATGAGACACGCACTCATCTATAAATCAAGGGTGGCCAAAAGGACTAATCAGCTAGGAAAGTTCCCTAAAAACAGACACTGATTCGGAGAGGGTAATACCGAATGAAGTCATAAAAAAGTTTGAGCTACCTAAAAATCAACGAACCAAAACGCGACACTTGGCCCGAGCCGCCTTTGACTTGGATGGAACTCGTCATCAGCGCATTTCTGTAGATTACAATTTCAATCATTTGGGATTAATTTGGCCAGAGCACAAAGGTCACACATGCCCGAGCCTGTCGCTCCTTGCCGTTTCCTTCCCTGTCTCCGCCTCAGCCCCCAGTGCCCCCACATCTTTAATGAGTCTCTTACAAAAGGATAACGAGGCAGACTGTACGCGTCCGCCCCGGGGTCGCTTTAATGCCTCACAAAGAACTTAAACCGCATAAATTTACATTTAGATCTACATTAACGGATGTTGCATGATGTATGGCGATGGATGCACGTGGCGAAGGTTGTGGGTCCTCAGTCGTTAGTCCTTCGCCCTGGACTTAAACGGTTCTCGCGTTCAAAATGGGTGTGTCCCGGAAGTGCACCTCCTGAGAGGTGGGCATCTGCTGGTACTCCAATACGACAAGTCGGTTGCAGCCCACCTTAAGCACCTGTGCCGGCACGTAAAGCGTGACCTGTGGCCCCACCAGCGGCCAATACCGGCCTAGATTCTCTCCGTTCACAAAAACAATGCCCTTGCCCCAGCCGGACATGTCCAGATAGGTGTCCGCAAGATCAGACTCCTTCTGGATCTGCAGCTGGCCGTGGTAGATAGCCGGGCCATTGCGAAGCATCTTGCGCAGCTTTCGCAGCTGTTGGAAGCCCAGGCTAGCCGCCTCGGTGGACTGGGCTATGAGCTGTTCCAGGTGGTCGTACGACTCCAGCGGGAACTGGGTCATGTTCCAGTTAGTTAGCACCTTCTTGTCCAGCCGCACGTCCCGGACAATGCCCTTAAAGTCGTTAAGCTGCCGGCCGTAGTTGATACGTCCCTGATTCTCCACGAGAATCTGCAACTTGCGCCCGGCACTAACACTTAGCGAAATGTCAAACCACGGTATCTCCCGGGCCACCAGACCCACATACTCTCCGTCGACATAGACATAGCCACGATCCGACACCCCGGCGACGTTTAAGGTGCTCGGATCACGCTTGAAACTCGGCAGCCAGGTCTCATACAGCACCAGACCGGAGAACTGACCCAGTGCCTCGAAGGTCTTTGGCCTGGCAGACTGCACGAAGCCCGTGGAGAGTCGCTCTCGCCCTTCCGGCGAGAGTAGGGAGCAGCAGCTAGAGAGGCGCACAGTTCCATAGGATCGCTTGGGCACGGGTCCCGGCACCGGCACATTGGGCAAGGGCAGATAACGGGCGATAATGCGACGCAGGGCCATGTACTTTGGCGTGGGATCACCGGCCTCCGTCATGGGAGCGTCATAGTCATAGCTGGTGATGTCTGCCATATAGTTGCCAGGTCCGATTTCATTAGCGCCGGCCGTGAAACCAAAGTTGGTGCCGCCATAGAACATATAGAAGTTGACACTAGCGCCACTATCCAGCATATCTCTGAAGGGGATCGCAAGAATGTAATCCGAAATTAGTTTTTGGAAATCATCATTAAATAGTAAAACTTACTTGAAAGTTTGCGTTATCGATTCCGTGCTGACATTGGCCATCGGCTCTGTCCAGTGGGTCAGCCAGCCGGGATAATACTCCGCATTGACCAGCGGACCTCTCGGCTGGAACCGCCTTAGCTTGGCCCAAGTTGGCTTGAGATCCTTGGTGGCTCCAAAGTCCATGGTGGCCAGAACACCCTCGATCTTGCCGCAGCGCAGAACGCCGGGCCCGTCGTTGGTGAAGAGCACCGCCTTACCATTGACATGGCTCTCGGTCTCGTCGCGCAGCCAGTTGCGGTAGTTGAGGTCGCAGGCAAAGTAGGAGCCATACTCGTTCTCCACCTGAACCATGATAATGGGTCCGCCATTTCCGTACAGATACGGTGAAATTTTGCTGAAGAGTTGCGAGTACCAGATGCGCACCTCGCTAAGATAGTCTAAGGGGGAGTATATATAGGTAGATATAAGTAATTTAAACGAAGAATGCTTCACCCTATGGATTACTTACTGACATCCGCTGTGCGAAGTTGAATCCCCGGGTATTTCTGGAGCAGCCAGTAGGGAAAGCCGCCCATGTCACGTTCGGCACAGATGTAGGGACCCGGCCGGAGAATGACCAGTAAATCCTCGCCCACAGCCAGGCGTATAAAGTGCTCCAGATCGGCTATGCCATTCCATACATATACGCCATCGCGGGGATTATGCAGGGACCATTCTACATAGCTGTAATAGTTAAGCGGATTATTTAGCTTTATAAATCCTTAAATTACTTTGGGAAAACTTACGTGGTAACCGCATTGAGACCTGCAGCTCTCATGGTCCGCAGATGGCGCTGCCAGGTGCCGGGATGAGCACGAAAGTAGTGGAAGGAGCCCGCTATAAAGCGGAAGGGTTGGCCATTCTTTAAAAACCGATCGTTATTGTAGTCGACCGTGAAAGTGCGATTCGCTGAGATACCCGAGATAGCTCCCAGCAGCAAGACAGTCCCTGCCAGGATCCCTAAACTTAGTTTCATTCTGAAAAAGATTACCAGAAAATTGATTATTTGGTTATAAGATAAGAAAATCTAAATCTGAATTCGTAATTATGGTATAAATAGATTGCTTAAGAAAATTCTTTAAAATATAAATAGTGCTGATACTTAGAACTTTACAACATTTTATTCATAAAGTAATGCAAATCTCTCATACTATGGCTTTACAATTTTTGTTAGTATAAAACTCGAAATATATTAAAGATAAAGATAAACCGTACAATTAATTTATTTGAACATATAATTTTTCTTGATATCAAGTTACATATAATTTAGAGCTTAGATTCAGTCATCAATATTCTCAAGTTGGATCTGTAAACCACACAGTTATCTGTTATCTTTTTAATTAATTAGCGATATAATTTACATGTTGTATATATATTATATAGATATTTGTCACCGAATTATTGTTGCACACACTTAAGATCTCAGCAGTTGCTTATCGCATAAATTGTGATTCTTTATTATAACTGATATTAAATGCTAATTAGGGCACCAGTTGAGTGATCTCATGTCTCAATTAAATCAGAGCTGTGAGATGCGCTTAATTTCTTCAAGTGGTCAGTCTATTTCCTATTTTCTTCCGACATTTTCTGGCATTTGGTCTTAACCCGTTCCGCTTCCTGGGAATTCAATCTCAATCAACTCGACTGAGTTCATCTCGGCTGGGAGGCTTGAATTGAAGTTCACGGCTCAATTGCTTAGAGACAACAAAACGATATAATCTTCTGTTTGTTTTGCTTGCGAACTGTTTGGAATTAATTCCATTTATCCCGGCCCATAATTCAACGCGGGAGTCGAATGAAATGAAACTTTCGGGCACGTTGCTGCATTCCCAACGGATCACATTAATTAATGCAAGCTCAGCCGAAGTCAAGTATGTATTTACTCTGGATACTTGGGGCTAAAATTTCATATGTTTGTATCTGACCCGAGCAGCTGTTTCGCATAATTAATAGATTGCTCGAATACAGTTTCTTACGGATTCATTCTTATCACAACACTGCTAATGCGAAGTGCTACGTGTGGTTGTGTTGTCTTTTCTTTTTGCTCGCAATGCGGATTCCCGGGAAATTATTTTCAGCTTCCAGTATTTGTCCAGGCATCATTATGTTAATTTTCTTTAAACCATATTTATTTATATGATTCACAGTCCTCTGATGACTGACCATCAACATTTGGTGACCATTTTCCGCTTGAACTATTTTTTTTTTACAATTTTCTGAGTTAGACATTGAAAACTTAATTTATTTGGACTGTGTTTAATTTTCGTCACCGTAATCGGTAATTATTACAAGAAATCGTTACAAGAAAAATAATTTAAAATTAGTAATCTTCCAACTGCTGACTACAGCTTGTGATTCCCTTTTGTCTACCATTTAGTAATTTCCTGAACGATTCTCCCCTGATAAGATAAGCAAAACAATTGCCACAAATCCCTTATATAGGATTTATATTTATATAGAACGTATGTTCGGGGGACTTTACAGATGTGAAGTAAAGGCCCTGAGGTTGCAATTAACCTTTTAATAAAAACATTTCAAATGAAAAACTCCCTCGTACATTTGTACATATATAAGGGGGCCAATTGTTGTTATGCGTAGAAAAACACATTTTAATACTGATACTGAATCGGAACGGGATCGGCGACGGGACCGAGGGCATTACATTTTAGGCATTTGACCCAATTCAATTATTTTGCATGCCCCAAAACCTAACCCTATAGGGAATGTAGGTAGTGTTTACAGAGACCCCGCTGTGTTCGCCTTAGCTCTGCTTGAAATGTGTCGAGAAAGTTGGTTCTTTCGTGCTCATGGACGAGGAGATAGACGGGATCTCATTAAATATTCAGGGGAAACTCACCTCACTGATAGCTTCACACCCAGCCGAAGAGGTATTTACTTATTGTTTTGATTTAGAGCAGCGAAACAAAACAAAAACACGAAGAACAAACGCGACTGTTAGTGTTATATTGGAAGCAAGCTGTCGTTCCGCTTAAAATCCGAACTCAAACTGATCGTGCGTTGACCAGAAACCCCGCTTAAGTGCAGAACCGAAGACCCGAGACTGGCAACATGAGGCCAGAATAATTGCACTGTACAGTGGGGCAATCGTCCACTTTTTGTGGCACTAATTAAAAACATTCAAACTGTGGATACCAGCCAATTAATTTGACTTTTCTGACTCTTTTGGGTGCTTAAGATTGATTGACCTTGCAAACGCCAAAATTTTCTGAATGTATTTAAACGAAGCAATATATTTTAAAAGTGGTAAAAAAAATTAAGGTAATTTATAGCAAAATAAAAGTTATTTCATGAAAATTTAACATGGTTCAGTGTTTTTTTAATTTTTGGATTTATTTTCAGAGTAAATTTACATTTTATAATTATTTATAATATCTCTTGTAAAATAATAATTATTAGTAAAACTGAATGTTTTTACACACTAATTAACAGTGTAAGACAAAGTGAAAAATATCAATATTACATTTAAAAAATGATAGAACACATTGAATACTCAACAACATATTTTTAAAATTTTGTATTTCAGAAATTAGAATACACCAAAGTTTAAATATTTGTTAATCTGGTTTTGTTTAAAGGAAAAGTACCTGTTTTTCCCCATAGTACGGGCAACATTTGTATCGCAGCATGGCGCTGATGTTGCCAGCAGAAGTGAAGCTCGAGGAAAGTGCAATTATGGGAACGCATTAGGGAAACGCTGAAATAACAAAAACTGTTATCAGTCACCTGTATTTAGTAGTTATAGGAACACTCATTTCAATATATAATTATTTAATTATAATGATCAGTATCTGTATTATATGTTTTAAAATACACAATACTTTTTGAAACTTATAATTCATTTCTATTTATTGATTACTTCTTTACCTTTACATTTCTACATATTTAAATTGGTTGGACATCAACAAAAGCCAGAGATAAGGTTGAATTGGGATCAGGACCCTGCCGATTTAGTGGCTATCAGTTGATTCTTTTTCTGACTAACAGAGATATGATCCGATCAAGAGCTGTTACTTTGGGTGGAAATGCTCGAAGTTAGGCTTTAAAGATATTAATTTGCCTGTTAAGCTTTATCGAAAATATCTATATCTGGTATTCTGGACTTTTTCAACGGAGTTGATTGCAAATGACATCCCTTTAGTTTCTTCCGAGAATCCCTCAAGTTATTCTAGCTCTGGATAATTCTAGGCTTTCAGAGCATTATGATTATATTAGCATAGGCATCCCACCAAGACCCATGCCCCTTAACGGGCTATTGGCATATCGCAAAGTCTTCGCTGACATTAATGTAAATTTATTTAAAATACTCACGCACGTTCCAATATCGGTGAAAATTCAGAATTGGCTGCAGCAGCTGCCGGCCGCAAACACAGAGAGTTGATTCAAGAGTACAGTCACGCCTCATATTTTATGCATTAACTGTGTGTCCGGGTATTTGCTTTGGCCCGAAACTCGGCCTCTTCGCATGCAAAAAGGGTGACATGGGAATGCAGCCGCGGGCAATTGGCCAAAAAGTGAATTTTCCATGTTGTTTTATTATTAATTTCATACGTTCTCTTCTCTGTTGTTCATTCCGGTTCCGTTCTCAGTGCTCTGTTTTCAGTTTTCTACTTTATTTTTTATTTTTTTGTTGGGTCACAATACGGAGGCTTCCATCTGGGCTAATAGTCCTATTTCGCCCGCCCACCACCAAGAAGGCGAGCCAGTACACACAATGTCCTGGCCGAAATGTAAATCCATACGTAGGCCGCCTTGGCACGTCTTTAATCTCACACGCCTGTCGGCAGTTTAAAGTGTCCTCCGGGATGTGCACACATACATACCAGGGAACACAACCGGGGAACACGCGCGGACTGAGGGTGTAAGGTGGCTTACATAGACAATTAGACAACAGACATGGCCAAGTTAACAGCTTAGCCGCTTTCCGTTCGCCACCACACTAAGGCTGGGGCTGGGAGAGAGGCAATATTCCTCCGGACTAGTCCCAGTTCGGGTCCATTGTCCGACTGTCTGGTGTCGGCTTGACGTCCTGCCGACAGGACGTGGCATGACGAGCCGGGGCCAGCTAGCTCAAGAACCGGAAGCTCGGCACATTTGCCGCCTGTTAATTTTGCAGCAGCAAAACTTTAGTGGCATTAGTTGGACACTGCACGGTGGGACAATCAGGCAAATATGTAGCTGCTGATCTGAAATAAAAGAGTTTTTTTAAATTGACATTAAAAGACCTTAAAGGATGTATGATTATATTATTATATTAATCCTTAAAAGTTTTAAATCGAACCTTTAGATCACATCCCATTGTTACCTTAAAGTTCTACCAACTCTGGCTATAACTTTGACATTTTCCATTGGCTTCTCTTCTGGTCTGTGAGCTTGACTTGTATATTTTGGGATTAAAAAGTCTAGAACTTTGGGGCATTTGGCACTTAAGCTTCGCTCTAACGCCAAAGAAAACAAAGCTGAAAGCCAGGGCGGCGAAGTCATAGTCATAACAGTAATGATGGCTTAAGTACTGGGCAACCTGTTGATTGTGGCGAATGCAGCATCAATTCAATTCAAATGCATGTCGCTAAGTTCAATTGAATTGCTCCGGCACTTTCCGCCCCCAGCCACCCGTCCGCCGTGCAATGTTTGCTTGTTTGCGGTTGACGCTGCCGGTGGCAATCAATTGAATTACATGTTTGTTGTTTCCTGTGCGCATCGTTAGACGTCGCCACGGTCGGAACATCAATTGCTCCTGTTTTTATCGAGGAGTCAGATCCAGCTCCAGCCTTAGCTGCAGCTACTGTTGCAGATGCAGCCAGAGGCACTTCCATTTGCATGGCAATTTTATTTAACAAGGCGTGGCTGTGACGACAACTCTGCGGCGTAATCATGCATGGCGTCATCTCGTTAAGATTAGTTCCCAACTGTGAATTTGCACTTAGAAATCAACAGAGCTAAAACTTTTTTTTTTTAATAAAAGGAGGAATATCGCTATTTCGATCTTGTATCAATATTTGACCCGAAAGTCGAAATATAAATAGATATTTTAACCCTTTCTTTATGTGTCATTAATTAAAATTCTGTTTGATTTATCGCACTAAGAGATAAAAAAAAATATATACAAAATATTAAATAACTCTTTTTTGTTTTCTATTTTTAATTCGACATATTAAAGTATACGATTTTTTGCGATATTTTTTTGGTATGTATGTAATGAGTAACAATGTATTTTAATATAGATTTCAAAAGCTATGGCGAAAGGTGTTAAAAAGTGTTACAGTAATTTTACACGACCTAAAAAGTCATATACTTTAAGTGTGCTCTGTTTTACGAAACAGCTTTATAACCAAATAACATTTTTTTTCAAATAAATCCTAGTTAATATTTAAAAGCAAAACTGCTTCTACTTCTGCTTCAGACAAATGTATTTTTAAATTGCACAACAATCCGTTCCGCTTTATAGCTTAACTTAACTTTTGACATATAAAATCTGTAACATATCCAATATCTTAAATTAAATCATGAAATTCTTAAGTGTAGCCTTCGCCTTGGTCTGGCAACTATAAATTGCAGCAGCAGCAGCAGCCGATGTTACAATTTCCCTCGATTGCATCTCGCGAACGAGCAGCGAAATGTTTGCATATGCATGCTAAAGCCATCCCCGTTCCTCCGCCTTCATCGAAGGAGCCTCCTTAACCCATTCCGATCCCACTCACGCCGCACTCTGGGCCAGAACCCGGCCGCAAAAAAGGTCAAGTAGACGCCGCCGCCACGAGGCATTTGTGAGTCTAAGTGCACCAAGGCAAATGTATGCAAAACCAAAAAGAAATCAAAACAAACAAAACAGGAAATGAAATGGAAAACATTTTTGGAGGGTTTTCCCTAGTGTATTCGTGTGTTTGCCTCGTTTCGCCTCGGGCAGTTAAAGTTTTACACAAAATAGTAATGCATAAATATTTCAATTGGAAATAAACGGAGTGTAAAAATGTGAGAAATAATTATAGCTAAGAAAACATAACAGAAACTTGAATTTTCTTAAATTGTGAACTTAAATTATACAAACTTTATGTACTATAACTTAATTTAAATATTTTAGAACATATCTCATCAAACCAGTTGGCATTTTTCCGTTATAGTTCGCTTTTCCAGCAGCACCTCGATTTCCGCTCCCGCCTAAAAGCAGTCAACGTCCAATGCTCAGTCAGAGCGCTTCGATCGCAGTGGCGCTGCTGCTGCTGCTCCTGCTGGCGGCAACAGCGGACGCTGATCTCGAAGCGGACTCATCGTCCTCCTTATCTGCTAGCACACAGCCGCCGGGAGCTGAGCAACCACGCCGAGTGGCAAAGCGGGCACCGACCTCCAGCTTTATTGGGATGCGTGGCAAAAAGGACGAGGAGCGGGAAAATGCGGAGGGCAATTGGCTAGGAGCTGGAACCGCACCCGATCCACTGGACTATGCAGACGAGGATGCGGATAACTACTACTCCGAGAACGGGCGGCGGTTAAAGAAGGCGCCGCTAGCCTTTGTGGGCGTGCGCGGCAAGAAGCTCATCCCGATTAGCGCCCGCCTAACCGAAGTCTTACAGCATCTGGAAGAGGAACGGTTCCGGGAGAACATGTTGCAGGACTTCCTCGATCGCCTTGTCACGGGCCAGGGCGATGTGAGCAAGCGGGCGCCCACCGGATTCACCGGAATGCGGGGCAAGCGACCCTCATTTCTGGCCAACGACGAGAGCGGTGAGGGGGAGGCGGAGGAGGCCATGGAGCTGCTCCAGAAACGGGCGCCAGTAAACTCCTTTGTGGGAGTGCGCGGAAAGAAGGATGTGTCACATCAGCACTACAAGCGGGCCGCCCTGTCAGAGGTAAGTTTTGTAATTCTACAACTAAAGAACCAAAGTATATATTCAATTAATTTAAAATTGGGATAAGCTTAAGAAGCTGGAAAATCTAATCGCTATTAGTTCTGGCATAATTTCTTTAAAAAGTCCTACGACATGAGGGGAAAGCAGCAACGCTTCGCCGACTTCAACAGCAAATTCGTGGCGGTGCGTGGCAAGAAGAGCGAACTGGAGGCGGATAGCATCGGGAACGGGGAGAGTCAGCAGCAATACCTGGTTCATCCTTGGCTCTATCTATGGGGTGATAAGCGGGCGCCCAGCGGCTTCTTGGGCATGCGTGGCAAGCGTGAAGGTGCGTTTTCTCGATGAGATTGTTAAGACTTTTCTCTTGCTTTTAATCTTAATTACTCATTCAATTGCCTAATCATATTTCGGATATTTCTTTCAGCTCTCTTAGAGTAGACTTCGCCCCCAATTTGAATGGTCGTGATGGAAGTTCCTCTTAGAGCTACGGAAATAGGCAAATCAAGACAGTAATGCATGCAGGTGATCGATCGGTGGAGCAGAGACGGAATCGGGAGAAGGACTACAAGAGTGTTTCAAATAATCACTGGGCTGGAGTTTATTTGAAACACCAAAACTACACACAACAAATCCCACGACACATTTTCAGCTTAATGTATAGTATATTGGAGACTTGCTAATAATGTAATGTATATTAATTGGTATTGAATGAAACTTCAATGATTGTGTCGGTTCAATTAAACTATTTGCATATCTAAGTGTGAACTCTTAATCAAAATTATAAAATCCACTAATATAGAACTAATTGAAAGGCACAAGAAAAGAACAGGAAACCTTTATTTATTTTCAAAAAGTATATTTAATGAACAACTTTCGTTGTGGTACATCTACGTATACAAGAGATATATATATATACACATACATAAATAGCACAAATGAATATTGTAAATAATGTATGGTAAATAATGAATAAATAATTATTTCACAAGTGAAATCAAATCCAAGAATTAAATGCCTTTTGTTATAGGGTACTTTTTTTTAGTAAAACAAAGAGTCAGATCGGAGTAAGAGTCAGCTGAAAAATTAATAACATGGACACCATGGTGATTGCATACTCTTTTTAGAATTTACTAAAAAATGTGGTAATTATTTAGTGTTATTAATATAAATTCAGATGTAGTCAACCTTAAACTTGGTACATGAGTTGTGATTTATTCAAAAGAGATAATCAATAATTTTTTACTCTTACTAAGGAACTTTCCAGCAAAGTGAATGTACTTCCTTCAACAAGACAAATATAATTTATCGACATCAAATGTTCTTCTGACAGTTCCAAGAACTCAATTTCATCTACACATGTAGGTACAAGCTACAAGTTTGCAAATACAAAACAAAAATAAAAACACAAACAATTGAAAACAATGCTGATAATGCCGGAATATTCGAGTGTTAAAGGTTAAGGGAATAACCGAAATCTAAACTGCGCATTTCATCTTGAAAGATGGTTCTCAGGTAGGAAAGTCAGGATGCTCTACAGGTAAACAGGTAAATGCTGATGTTCCTAGGAAAATATTATAAAATAAATAATTATTATATAATTGCTTTTAAATACCAAAATAAAGAAAGAGGTAAGGTAAACCTTTAGCTACTTTGTAGCCAAGTGTAGTCTATCACTTTCACAAATCATACACGATTTCGGCATTTTCCGTGGGTTATGTGTGTCTGGTGGTTCCACCCACTTGGTGCCCCCAGGTTGGCGACGTCACCAAAAGTTCTCTCCGTTCTCCGAAGCCGCGTTCTCCCAAGCCGCGCTCAGAAAGCTCCAACGCCGATCGCTGAGCGGAGGCTACGGACCGGGTCCATGTACCTTATATATAGCAGCTGCTGGACGTTCTTGGGCAGTTAGTTTTAACCTGCGACTCATCGCGGCAACATCGTCGGATCGGCTCTGCAAAAGCAATTACAAATTACCAGTTCGTGAGTGTCCCGTGCTGGTTTCTTTCACATTTCTGCTGGATGGCTGGATGGGGAGTGAGAGAGACACTTTTGATAGTTCAATTTGATGTGCCAATTTTCGTGAAACATGACTGTAATTACAGTGCCCAGCACAATGGTCGCAATTAATGCGTGTAGACAGTGGAAAAGTTTCTCCCCAATCAGTCGTCACCTACATACGCGAGTGCAGCGCTGCGTGGAAAACCTGTATTTTCCGCTCCCGCTCCAGCTGATTCCGAGCGCAGTGAAATTTCTCGGGCCCATCCAGCTGCAGCAGATACCACTCCAGCTCCAGTAACTTTCAGTTTGTCTCATTTCTGTTGTTACCCCTTTTAGCTCCCAAATTTTGGTCCCATCTCGTCACTCGACAGACATGTTAAGGATGTGGGCCTGCCTGCTCCTCCTGGGCTCCATCCAGGCGGTTCCATTCTACGGCGAGTGAGTATGGCTATTGCTCCAGCTTTATAAGACTGTGTAGTGTTCGTTTCATGCACATTTCACGTAGTTTGGGAATTAGCTGGTTAACACACATCGACATCTTCACATAAGGCATGAACTTTTATGTTTGATGTTATGTTAATCTTTTGCTTCATGAAAAAATATAGAATTTATTCGAAAATCCCCCATAGAAGGCCACACCTTATCATAATCATGTCATTGCTATATTGACAAAATAAATTGCGAAAAAATTAAAAGATAGTTCATAAATGCTCATCAAAGCCATTTAGAATTAGCTCTAAAATAAATTTGTGTCGCATAAAGGATTTTTAATGGAAACTCAGCCATTAATTATAAAAAAAAAAAACAATGAATCATAATAAGCAATTAAAATGCTAAAGTATAATGCCTGCAACACTTGAGACTATTAACCTTATATAATACCTATCATTATAATAACAACACGAAACTTTTGAATCAATTAGAGCTTAATCAATGAAAACGATTGGCAATCGTCTTAAAAATCAATCACTGGTAATAGGTTTATCGACTTGAATAAAATTCAAAATTATAGTTCCTAAAGCTTAAGTCCTGTAGTACCATTTGAATTCCCCAGTTCTTATATGTAAAATTGCTGTTTCATGAGCAATATTGTAATAGAAGAATTACGTTTCCTTCTTTCAATAAATAAACTATTGACTTCCAGTTCGAGCTCGGAAGAGTCCGCTGAATTGGATGAGTCATCTGGATCCTCCGAGTCCTCTGATAACTCCAGGTGAACTATGCCTATACTCAGCACTCAAAAAGTTCAGCTTCCCCCCATATTCCCTAAAGACTTCCACATAAGAGCCCAAATACAACTACTTTCCAAAACAAACACAAAAACACAGAAAATAAATAAAATGCCTTTTTAAAATTTCAAAATTGATGTAAAATTATACACGATAATAGTATACAAAATTTAATCTTTAAAGTTTTAATTATGACTCCCCCATATTGCTAAATCTTTGCTTACAACTTTTGTGTGTCCAAGAAGTTTACATGCGAGACATCTTAAACAATCTTTTCAAGTTTCAATATTTGTGCACGCCAGCAAGTTTAAGGCTTCGCGCGCTGACACCCCATAAAAGTTGGCTAATACCACACAGGTAACCGGGTTCAGTATTTTTTACGACATTACCGAGCCCCGGACAGCCAGCCCTGTTTGTTCTCGGAGAAATTTCGCCCGCTAAACGAAACTGCAAATAAAGTTGACCGAAATGTTTAGTGCGGTGGCGGCAAAAAGTTCCCCCCAGAAAGAAAGAAAGTCCCAAGCTCTGGCGTGTATTGACCTCAATTGATAAACTTGAAGCCGAAACTGTTGCCGCTGAGAGGTTCAGATTGGATTGGATTGTCTGGAGATTGTCAGCCATCGAACTGAACTGAATTCTTCGGCACGAATGTGCCGCTTAACCCCGGATCTCGCCGACTTGCATTCATCTTGATGTTTGCGAAAGACCCTGCATTGCCACAAGAGAACAATGTGCAACCAAAGTGGGGCAACACCGCGGGACTTGGGCAACGCGAAGATCTTCTTCATCCGATCTGCGGAGATCTGTGCCACACTTGGCCGCCTTCTCTGCCGAGCTCAACCTTTGGGTTCAAGCCACCGCAGGGCTCATCTCCGACACGATTCTCCAGCGGCTTTGGCCCTGAAAGAGTAATTGACATTTGACACGTCATTGAGTTGAGGTGGAGTAGGGGGGCGGACTATCCCAAAAGTGTATAATCTGCCCTCGAACTGGGTCACCCGCAATTTGTTTTATTTCTCGCTTCGCTCTCTAAATGCTTTGATTCTGCCTGTGCCCTGCCACGGCTGCGCCTTAATTAAATCAGGCAGCCATTTGGAGGGATCCGTTCTGGCCCCGCAGCACAAACGCTTCCCTGGAAATTTCTGATTCACCATTCGAGTCCGGCGCACACCTTTCCCCGGCTCTGTGTCCAATGACTTTCGCTGTGGTGGAACGAGCTGTCACAATTTAGTTTTGTTTACACATTTTATTAGTTCCCTCCACATTGGTTCTGCATTTTACGGTTCACTTTTTTTTTTTTTAATTTGCCCTGATTTGTTTACAAATCAATTAGAGTTGGAGAGTTAGTATATATATATGACAGAATATAACTGAGTGTAGAGAGATCTTGTGTAAAACAGACATCTTGAATAATGATTCTAACGTTTTCTAAAAGATGAAATCTATCTTAATAATAAATTAAACTTATGTCTAACGTAACTGGGATTCTTTAGAAATTTTTACTCCTCCCTTTGAATAAGTTTATAAATGATTTTAAAAAAAATTTTAATCAGAGTCAATTGTCTATCCAATTGTGTAAGACTCAATCGAAATCCCTGAGAATTGATACAAATCACATCTGGCACAGATATGAGCCGACTTAGCTGAGCTCAGGCCCCTTCATTTCATATCAAAAAGTGAGCACAAAATGGGGCATACGCTCATTGGTCAAGCCTCAACATCGTTTTGTCTTAAATCACTTTGAGCCCTGCCTGCTCACGTTCCGCCCTGATGATTCATCCCAAAACCCAGAAGTCCAGAACTACAGAAGTAACTCAGAGTCAGCAAACGGACAAATTGTTTACGTTTTGCCTTTTCAAGCATTATAGTTTTATTATTTTATATATTTGTAGCATTTTTCGTTTTGTTTGTTTCTTTTTTTCACTTAGCACTTATTACGAGCTTTTTTTAATTTTCAGTAGCTTCCGCGAAGCGAATATTAATGACCCGCAGCGAAAATATTTTACGTTGTGAAGGCTTCATAGAAAGTGTCTCGTCTGAGTCAGTCTCGGGTATACGAACACCCCTGAGTCTAGATTTATAATGCATTGAGAGACCCAGAAAAAAACCAAAATCCGTTGACATAAATCTCGTTTGATGGATGGCAACTGCAGGAATATATCTCAAGTTTCGTTTGCTCGTTTTTTCGGCACTTAAAAAGTTATTTTCGTTTGATTCTATATAGCGGATGAGTTCGCCCCAAATTAGTATGCGACTCAGGGAAATGCTGCGCAAAAAGCCAAACAATGAGCACGATCACCATATATAGCTTATAGAGGAGTACAAGATACACACACACAAAACTAGGGGTATTTAGCTTTGTAGGAATAGGAGTTAAGAGCTTCTTTTATACGAGGCAACAGCGAAGGCATATGAATTATTGTTCCGTTCCGTTCGCCATGGAATTTGCATGAAATAAACACAGACACAGACACTGATCATGGAACAACGACTAACCAGAACACTCTACACCCCCACCCGCCGGTTTGCAGCTTTATGCCACACCTAACCCACCACCCATTGCCGCTGCATCGCACCCTGTTCGCACCACTAGCACCGCTTCAGCCCCTCCATCCGCTTGATCCTCTCGAGCCCCTGCATGCCCAGGCCTCGCAGCGGACGGCGAGCGTGTGGGCCGGACCTGGATCCATCCAGGGTCCTGCTCCCGGCGGCAGTCCCATTCCCTTGGCCCCACAGCGGCATTCATCTCACCTGTTGCCCCTCTTCAGCAGTGGCTTCGATACGGAGTTTGTTCCTCTTGAGCACCAGCAGCCGCAGCAGCAGGGTCGCCAGGAACCGGCTGGCCCAGTTCCAGCTCCGGCACCAGGCGGCGTGGACCAGAAGCCCTTCAGTAAGTGCATTAAAATTATAGTTACTTATTTAGAAAAACTTTGTTTAACAGCCTTAAAAATCGTAACGTTTGCTTTTTTGTTTCTATTTGCTAATGAATAAAATTAAAAACGAATTCATGCGAAATACAATTTAGTAGCCTCTTAAAAAAGTAATATTCATTAAAAATCCAATGATGGCATTTCCTTATTTCGTAGATGTGGAGACTATCACCACGGATGTGAATGCCCCGAACCCGGCCATATTCTTCCAGCAGCAGTTCCCCTTCTTTGGCAATGAGTTCTTCAACTCCTTCGGTGGCTTTGGCTTCGGTGCAGCCCAGGAGCCCTGGTGGAAGGGGTAAGTAAGGGGGATCTCTCCTCCAATTTATGGTCAGTGGGTTGGTTCTCCGCCGTCTTTCCCAATCGCCGCACACGAGTGATTCCGCTGCGGCTCGGAGCTGAGTGTTCTTGGAATTTGGCAATTAAGAGAGCACAATGTCAAGTTCACTCTAGCCATTAAATATTAAATGTGATTGTATTTTTTAATTGTGTAAAGTTGCTGGGCTGGCTTATCGCCAATGCGGAGGCAATCGAGCATATCAATTAAAATAAATACTTAAATCATTTTCCATCCAAGATTACTCTCCCAAGACGAGGGAGGAGGCTATTATTTGTAGGGTTCGATTGCGGCTTCGATTAATTGCCAGCCAGCTGTGCCAGCTACATGTACATAGTGTGAATGAATATATAGTAGTGGCATCTATATTGGATAAGTGCACGAATATGCATTAAGCTTGTTGAGCCGAGCTTGCACTTTAAAAAATTGTGAAATCGTCGTCGTTTTCACTGTGAGCGATGAACTCTCGTCGCCGTTCGTAGTTACAGCAAAATGAAAGTCACAGATGTGGCAAATTGAAAAATTAGCTGCACAAAAAACCTATTTATCTATATCTATCTATATGTGTACGAAGAGCTATGTAGTACATATGGTTCAGTGGGAAATTTCTAAAAAATAACGCACACAATGAGTTCGCATTCAGAAACAAAAAAATACGAATTTCAACGTTGCCGTAATTGAATTGATGGTCTGGCAAAGCTGTTGGGTAAACGCGTAGAACATAATGCCTATATAGAAGTGCGGACTCCATAGTATAGCTATGCCTTTTTTCGCCGGATCATTGTGCGAATCCATTCAGCAAACACTCGACTGATGAACCGACTGATAAGTGCCTTGGACTAACTTTGATTGGAGATACGAATAGGGTATATATACGGAATATCTGCCTATAAAGAACGCTGGGAGCACATTGACATTGCGATTTGCATGTGTGATATATGACCAACTCATTAACATTCGAGGCTTGCCTGGAGGGAGTATGAAATAAATTCCAGAAAAATTAGGAAAGGTTAAATTAGTACTTGGATACAAGTATAGCCAGTTACTTATTAGCCTCTAACAAATAACGATTACGATATAATGCAAAAATCGGAGTCTGTTCATCATTGATCCAGTGATCTGCTCCATTTCCTCCAGCGATTACTCAAGAAAGCTAGTAACTCATATCTCATCTCATCCACCTTTCAGCCCCAATGTGTGCACCGAGAAGGAGGAAGACGAGACTGTGGCCAGCGCAACGGAGACTGATGAAACCGTGGACACCTTTGGCCAGGAACGTGACGGCGTCAGCAGCGTGGTGCGTTCCCCGCTCTTCGGTCAGTTCCAGTTCAGCGTGAACTCCTGCGCGGAGAAGCCCAACAAGCACGTCTGCACAAAGATGTAAGATCTGTGGAGACCAGGAGATTTTACTCTAGCTTACTGATTGATTTTCCCCTCCAGAGTAAACCAGAACGGCAAGAAGAAGACGCTGACTCTGACCCGGCAGTGCTGTTACGGCTACGGGCGCCCACGAAATGCTGACTTTACCATGCCCTGCGAGAAGATCGACATTAAGGATGTGGAGGCCACGGCCAGCGACATGGGGGCCAAGCAGTTCCTCGAGAGCGCACGCAGTGCCGGTGAGCTGGCCGATATGCTGAGCGGCGGCAATGGCAAGAAGGTGACCCTCTTCGTACCCAACGACGCCGCCTTTGTGGAGTATCGTTCGCAGCAGCAGCAGGATAATGCAAGTCAAATTATTTTCTAGATATCGATATATATTTTAACATTTATCTTAATTCGCAGAACGTTGAAGACGCCAAGGCAGAGGCCTCAAAGCCCTCCATCTACAAACTGCACGCAGTGCTGGGAGAGGTGCAGCTGGAGGATGTTCAGAACGAGAAGCTGCTGCAGACAGAGCTGCCCGACCAGATGATCCGCATCAACAGCTACCAGCTGCCGGCTGCTCTGGGCCTGGAACCCTACCGTTACGCCGCCAACTGTGTGCCCATCGAGAGGCACGACAAGCTCTCCGAGCAGGCCCTCGTCCACACGCTGGGCGGAGTACTCAAGCCGGTGACGAAGAATGTGATGGATATCATTAGGGCACGCGCGGATATGTCCATTATGCGCACTGTGCTGGAGAAGACCAACCTGAGCGCCATGCTGGAGGGTGATCGCCCGGTGACCATCTTTGTGCCCACCGATGACGCCTTCGACAAGCTGGAACCACATCTGCGACGAGCCCTGAAGGAGGGACGCGGCTGTGCCTCAAGTGAGTGTGGAGAACACAGGCCATAGTGTCACTGCAAAGATAAAGATATAAATATAATAATGATTACATTAAAATTATTCCTTAGACATCCTGAAGAACCACTTGCTGGACCTCACCTTCTGCTCTCTAGCCACCGTTCCGGGTGCCAAGACAACGGCCTATAATTTGCTGGGAGAGGCCCTGCTCCTCAACCGCACTCATCTCGATAAGAATCAGACGGGACCCGCTCCGATTTACATCAACAACCTGGCCAAGATCATTGACGCTGATATCATGGGCACCAATGGAGTTCTGCACGTGATCGACACCATTCTACCCACGGAGTCGGCCCTGCCCATGACCTCACTGATGACACAGAAGAACCTGACCATCTTCCATCAACTTTTGGATGCCTCTGGCTATGCCGACCAGTTCGACGATCTGGACAACGTCACCATTTTTGCGCCCACGGACAAGGCCATGCAGGGCACCGAATGGGCTCGCCTGCTCAAGGAGCAGCCGGACGCGTTGAACAAGAACAAGGATCTGCTGGAGTTCCTTAACTACCACGTGGTCAAGCCCATGATCAAGACCTGCGACTTGTCTGAGCAGTCGCTGCCCACGGTCTCCGGCTCCAGTGTCCGCCTCAATCTCTACTCCACCCACGCCCTCTTCTCGGACGTGATGAACCGAGCCACGGTCAACTGCGCTCGCCTTGTACACTTCGACGACGAGAGCTGTGGCTCTGTGCTGCACCAGGTGGATCGACCCTTGGCTCCACCCAAGAATGTGAGTTCGGAGATTACCACCATAAATATGAAAGCATTTTAAATCAAACATACAATTTTGCCTACAGAACATGCTCAAGTTGCTGGAAGCCAATCCCAACTATAGCAAATTCCTGGAGCTGGTGCGCAAGGCTAATCTCACCCAGCTGCTGTCCAATGACTCGCGCAGCTTCACCCTGCTGGTCCCCAAGAACGATGTCTTCGAGGAGCTGACCGAGTCCAACGAGGGCTCCAAGCCCTCGGATCCTTTGGGCCTGGTCAAGACGCATATCGTTGAGGATGTGGTCTGCTGCGCCGGCATCATTCCCACCAACTGGCCGTTCGTGCGTTCCATTGAGTCCATCTCCGGTCAGCACCTGCGCATCACCCGCGACCGCCGGCCCAAGATTGAGAATGCCGGCGTCACCAAGTGCGATGTGGTGGCCACGAATGGCATTCTGCACGAGATCAACGACATCATCGTCCCCCGCCCCCAGCGCAACCAGCAGCGGCCTCAGCTGATCCCTCCCGGCGCTGGCTATCAGCCGCAGGGTGACTTTGATGTCTTCTTTTAAGCTCCAGCTCCCATCAGGGACGCCCTATCTCAAGCACATGATATATAAAGCATATATTTATATTTACTTTTAACGATTTGTCATTTGATTGGAAGCTATGAAATAAAATAAATAGTTATAAAAACAAATAACAAATACCTTGGTTTACAGAGTTTGAGGGGTTTGTTGTTGATAAGGTTCTTAGATTAGATTAAAATAGAGGAAATAGGCTGAAAAATTGCATTTATTCTCACTAAGTATTGATTTTATTATTGGTTCATTTCATTTAATCTCGAAATAAATTATTCTAGAAGGTTCCCAAAGTCCTATTTGTTATAGCATCTATAGGTTCCTTCCACTAAGCTCTTCAAACAGATGTTTCGATGGCTTATCTGGGTTCTATAACCAAAGAGTGCAGCTACCGCCTCTATGATAGCTTATCGCAAAGAGTAGACAACTAAGAGAGATAGGGTTCCAACGCCTCACACTAGACTCTCTCGCCCTCACAGTTTCCATCGCTATTGGAATGGCCCATTCCCCAGAGAGCGGAGCATATAAAAGTGCGTTTCTCCCGTACGATTCTATTTACTTGCACTCTTACACCAAACGAATCAAGATGTCGGGATCTCTGCCAGCCACCTTTGTCAAGGGCTTCCACGATGAGGAGCAGGTGCGTCGCATGGAGTACCGAGATCTGGGCAAGACGGGCCTGCGAGTCTCAAAAATAGCACTTGGCGGCGCCACTCTCTCCAATCTCTTCTCCAATGATTTCGATCGTGAGGAGGGCATCCGCACGGTGCACGAGGCCATCAGGTCCGGAATCAACTACATAGACACTGCTCCTTTCTATGGCAAGTCGGAGGAGCTGCTGGGTCAGGCGCTGAAGGATGTTCCCCGGGAGGCGTACTACATTGCCACCAAGGTGGCGCGCTACGAAATAAATCCGGAGAAGATGTTTAACTACACCGGCGAAAAGGCGAGGGAGAGCGTAAAACGCAGCCTGAAGCTACTTGGCCTGGACAGAGTGGATGTCCTGCAGGTGGGCTTCTATATTATATCTGGCTTGGATATCGGTTTTAAGTGTCTTGGACTTCCATTGTCAGGTTCACGATGTGGATGCCGCTCCCAGCCTGGACATGGTGTTGAATGAGACCATTCCCGTCCTGGAGGAGTACGTAAAGGCGGGCAAGGCCCGATTCATTGGCATCACAGCCTATGATGTGGACGTGCTCAAGGAGTGCGCCGAGCGAGCCAACGGTCGCGTCCACGTGGTGCTCAACTATGCCCGCTACACTTTGCTGGACAACACACTGCTGCGTTACATGAAGCCCTTTGAGAAGCTGGGCGTGGGCATCATCTGTGCCGCCGCCCACTCGCTGGGCCTGCTGAGCAACGGCGGTCCTCAGGCCTGGCATCCGGGCAATAAGGAACTGCAGGATGTGGGAAAACGCGGCGCCCAGATCTGCCGGGACAAGGGCGTGGAGCTTGGCAAGCTGGCCATGTATTACACGATGCAGCTGGAAGGTGCAGCCACCTTCCTCATCGGCATCCCCAACCGGGAGCTGTTGCGGATCAATCTGGCGGCAGTCCGCGACGGGCTTACCCCGAAAGAGCAGGAAGTGCTAAAGTATCTGCTCGAAAAGTAAGTCTGCAGCCCGAACAGGGAACGGGAACTGTGCAAGTCGGACTGTCGGATTTGGTGTTAGCAATTGCATCACGGGCACGAACTTGGCCTCGGCCTGGCCAAACTGGTTGCGTCTAGCACCCGATCCAGTCCAGTCCAATCTCCAGTCAAGTCCACTTTACACGTATCTCTATTTTTGTCTTTCTGTTGCAGTGTTTTCACCAAATCCTACAGCTGGGGCTCCACTTTATCCACGGTGAATATGTTCAAGTGAGAGGTGATCGAAACGGACATCCATTCCCCAAAATGGTCAACTAAAGTTCAGCTTTACATAAACAGAGGCAAAGCCATCGGATGGAGCAGGAAGATCGGATTTAGCGAAGCTTGTTAATCTTATAAATTATTCTTATATTATATAATCTTTTATTATAAATAATATTATTAATACCAACCAAGTGCCTTTTCTTACATCAAATGTCAGGGAAGCGAAGCTAAATTATTTTAAAGTTTTAAGTAAATTTATACCAAATTGATCAGCTATTTGAGAGGGAACTAAATTAATTTACATATGTATAAACCATTTTTTTGCCAAGGCAGACTTTTAATAATAGACCTGCTAAATAATTATAAATTAATACTTCGTAAAGAGATAAAGCAATAATATATGCAACGTGTATTTTGCTTTATTTTAAATAATACAACAGTTACAGGCTAGTCCAAGGTTTACGTTTAATAAAATAATATAAAACTAAAGTTTTTTGTTTGATTTATTTATTATTTAGACAATAAATTATCAATTTCATTTTCAAGATAAGCTGAACAGAATCAGCTGCCGATCAGATTTATTTTTACTGTTTATACAAATTGTTTTTACTTATCAATGCAATCATGCACATAAGCCTTTCGTAAATAACATACGCATATAGCTTGTTTTCTGCTTTATTTTTATTTGTTGGAATTCATTTGTTGACAAAAACACTCTGACCGCAGCCGGCTTAATTTACTTGTTAAATTGAATTTGTTTGCATTGAGAGAAGCACAGAGAGAGCTACAAGTAATAGGAGAAAAGCTGTAAGAGAGTGTAGAATTATTTTCAAGGCGTCCACTTTCCAAGTAGATCTCTTCGTCAACAATCATGTTCTCTCTTTTATTCTCTTTGGATCAGTTTGTTGACCAAAAACAAAAACCAACAGATAAGTTTTTAACTGGTACACGCCAATAACTCAATAATGGCCAATAAGTTTATTTTTCTGATCTAATCTTTTTACTATAGCGTTATTCATAATTCAATACCTGCGCAAGAGGCTTTGAATCCGCTCCTGTCCTTGCTCTTGCCGACTCGCTGATAAACAAGCGTTCTCTGATCTACCGAATATAAGCTAAATTATGGCAATCTGTTGCCAGTACTTCTCTGACAGTCGATTGAATTTCAACAGAGTGCGAAATAATTCGAGATTATAAAATATGTCTGGAATACTGCCGGCTACCTACGTGAAGGGTTTCCACGATGAGACGAAGGTGCGTCGCATGGAATACCGAAAACTCGGAAAAACCGGCCTGGAAGTCTCGAAAGTCTCGTTCGGAGGCGGTGCCCTCTGCGCCAACTACGGGTAAGAGAGCTGATAAAGAACAAAATCTCTTAAATTAAATTAATGCTCTGAGCTGATTCCTTTATTCTTACTCTAAGAGTTTATAAATAATATTAACTGATAAAAACTTTGCCATTCTAAATTCAGTATTTAATTTGTTATAAAAAATTCTATTGTTACAACAGCAAAAGTTTAAAAAGTATGATCTTTATTTTCATGATCTTACTTTCTTTAATGAATTTTAATATTAAGATCGTTCTCTCCTCAATAAATTTATCTCTTATAATCTATTATTTTGTATATTTTCTATTTTAAATTTATGTTTCTAAACACCTGTACCAGCTTTGAATTGGAGGAAGGCATCAAGACGGTGCATGAAGCTCTGAAATCGGGCATAAACTACATCGACACTGCTCCCTGGTACGGTCAGGGTCGCTCCGAAGAGGTGCTCGGTCTGGCTCTCATGACTGTGCCCCGGAAATCTTACTATATCGCCACCAAAGTGGCACGCTATGAGCTCGACTATGAGAACATGTTCGATTTCAGCGCAAAAAAGACCCGCGAGAGCGTGGAGAAGAGTCTGAAGCTCTTGGGTCTGGACTATGTGGATGTGATCCAGATCCATGACATCGAGTTCGCTCCGGATTTGGACATTGTCATCAATGAGACGCTGCCCACTCTGGAGCAGTTGGTCAAGGAGGGAAAGGCGCGATTCATTGGTGTTTCCGCCTATCCGATTTCGGTGCTCAAGAAGTGCCTGACCCAAGCGGCGGGAAGATTCGATGTGAGTATATTTTTGTATTAAAGAATTATTTAATTAAAAAAAAATGTTTACTAACATTTTGCAGACTGTTCTCACCTATGCCCGGTACACGCTGACCGATAACACGCTCCTGAAATACCTGGACTTCTTCAAGTCCCAGAACCTGGGCATCATCTGTGCAGCGGCTCACGCCCTCGGACTGCTGACCAACGGTGGGCCACAGCCGTGGCATCCAGCCAGCGAGGAGCAGAAGGCCATTGCCGGCGAAGCCTCCAAGGTGTGCCGGGAGCGGGGTGTGGAGCTGGGTAAGCTGGCCATGTTCTATACGATGAACGGATTACCGGAGGTGAGCACCTTCCTCACGGGCATGCAGACGCGCCAGCTGCTGCAAATTAATTTGGAGGCCGCCGAGCTGGGATTAAACGATAAGGAGCAGGAAGTGCTGCGGTATCTGGGAGAAAGGTGAGTGTGCGACTCGGAAGTTGGCCAAAAAGCGGCACAGCGAAAATTGTGCAACTCGGATACAATGTTACCATTACATCACTACCACTTCCCTGCGGTTGCGGTGTCCACTCCTCCTCGGCCGTCCATACGTCCATACTACTACATACTATGTGTGCATGATCATTGTCAATCTTGGCCATCGGTGCAGTAGGCACCGCCAGACGACTGCCTCTTCCACCGTCCGTCGATTACTGGCCACTTCCCTCTGCTGGTGGTTGAACTTGTTGGTCTCTCCACTGGTTTTCATTCCCATTCGCATTCCCTCCTGCTGCTGAGCTTCGCGCTGCACAGGCCTTTCGAGTATGTGCGGCGATTTTCCATCATTTTCCTCCACACCTATCGGTTTGGCTAATTTTCACGAACCTCGCTATCACTAATGCCATTATGTAAATTTTGTATTTTCAGTGTTTTGACCAAACCTTTCAATTGGGAGGGCAACGAACTAAAGCGATACTGGGCAGCCATCAAGAAGAATTAGTCGTGGATAAAATCCTTAAGAAACGGAACCTTTTATATTTTATACACAAAAATAGAGATTTATGTACCCTAAATTGGTTTGTCTTTCTTTTAACCTGTGGGACCTCTGAAGATGATTTTTTGCCCTAGAAATGAACTTGAGATAGTTTACTTTCAAAAGGAAGCTGATAAAAACGCTTAATCAGTTGCAGATAGAAAAGTAATAATCGATAGGCGGAGAGCACTTAAAAAAAAATGTGACATAAATTATGGGGAAGGTAAGTTACGTTCTTTAGATAGTGCTTAAGTTGATAGTATAGGAATATTTTAGAAAGGCCAGGTATCTATGGATAGATAGTCCTAAAGTATTATTTACTTATCACAAAAATAATAGGACCAAGGAATAATATTATTGAAATAATTGAGTTTCATTTCTTTAAATATATTTACTTATAAATAGTAATGAAACTACAATTTAATTAACTAACAATCTCAAAAACAACCTAAACGAATCAATTAAACTCATAACTAATACATAATTTTATTGTTACGAAAAAAAGCAAAATTATGACAGTTTTTATTAAACATTAAAAAAAAAATTGTAAAACCATCATAGCTTGATATGGAAATTCGCAGACTTTGGAGAGCCATAACAACTTAATCATGTCCAGCTGAGTTTCCACAAAACTCTCCGGGTAAGTGCTTTTTTTTTGGCCACTTCCACCTTTCGCTAGGCATGGCCAGGCTCGAATCTCTAACTAATTACGCTTTAATTAACGCAATAAATGAAAAACAAAAGATTTAAATAGAGACACAAAGGCAGGCGGGAAAGTAAACACAAAACCGCAAGGAAAACCATTGCACAAAATTATTAAATTTGTTGCATGAAGGAGAACCGAATCGAGGCGAGACGAGACGAAGCGAGAGTCGCAAATACGGGGAAGTTTAATAACATTTTGAATAATGAACGCCAACAAAAACAACAACAAAATATAACAAAAAAAAACTGATTGGTTGAATGCAGCGCTAAAAATGCGAAACGAATGCACAGAGCAGAAATCCACATGCCACACGCGAAAAGCGGAAATGTCTTTGGAGCGAGATGCCGCATTTTGTTTTCCTTAAACTGACGCTTTTAAATAATGTATCCATACCCTGTCAAAAGGTGTTGTTTTTCTTTAATTAACTCCCTATAATTAATGTGGATTTAGTGAACACGTTGGAACCAACAACAGTATTAATGTTAATGTACTTGGAAGTGCGGAAACCTTTTAACTGTATAATGTGTTCTATAGGTAGGAAGACATTTAAGATGTTAATCAATTAAAAAGCAAACTATTTTATAAATTACATTCGATTTATACATACAATTTTATGACTTACGGTTAGTAATAAGTAAAAGATACTCTTATTACATAATAAACTCCCAGTTGATTTTACACTCAGAAATAAAATTGATTTAATCAGAATAATTCAGAAAAAAATAGTTCAATTTAAAAGCTTATATTAATTTTAAAAAATTATGTTCATATTCCGATTGTAATGAGAGGGTATCTAACGCTTCGATGTCCCTGCTTCCGCTTATGTTTTTGTTTGGCTTTTCGCTTGGCAATGCCAATAAATTTTCATCTTATCACGAGTGCAACACAATTAAAAATTTTTATGCTCAGCTATTGACCAGATTCTCACTCCCTCTCTTTCTGGAGCTCAACGACGGAGAGTCTTTCTTCTCTTAGTCCGTCTCTTTCGCTTGCCAGCTGGCCATCTCTTTCTCTGAGCTTTCAGGCCGCGCTTATATGCGCCGCGCAGCCGCAGTCGCTTCGTCAGTTCGAATCTTGGCTAGCAGCTGTTCAGACGTGTTCGGAATCCAGAGAAACGCGGCTCCTACATCTATAATTTTTGTTGAGTAATACTGAAGAGTGCACCATGTCGGGATTACAGAATGGCATAATCCTCTTGATGGCCTGCAACTTATTGCTAGCCGTCTGCGTTTCGGCCAACAAGCAACAGCAACAGCGGCAGCAGAACCAAGGTAAGACAGAGCTCCCGGGAAGGTGCAACTGATTCATCCGGGGATTGGGCGGAGAAATTTTCAATGCCAAGCGCAAGTTCTTCTCCGGGCTGTTCTAGCCGGGCCAAAATAAACCGAAACCGGTTGTGGGAGCTCAGTTATGCCGGCGACTTCCCAAAGATGAGTGGAACTCTACCATTTGTTGTAGTTCGTTGGGCATAGAGTTGGATGTAACGGTAACTTCTATAGGAAACAAACTTAAATTCAGGTAAAAGATTAACTAAAAATAAATAAAACTTTTTCTGCTGTGGATAACTAACAAATGTGCATAAATTTAGAACGTTACCATGAATTGTGTATGTATTATCAAAGAAAGTTTGATTAAAAACCTGTTTATTACATATCTAAAAATATTTATATCTTCAGCTCTAAAAGAAAAATTTAATGCTAAGTAAACCCTTAATAGGAATCCACTATTTTTTTTAAGTGACAGTTAATTAACAAGAATGTTATAAACATTTTTAGCTGTCTCATAAAATTATCATGCTGTATCCCAGCTTACGTAAAATGATTTTATTAGCTCATTGGAAACGGTAATTTAGTTTGGTTAAATGTCATCGTTTACCTTGTTTCAGAAATCTGGGAACAAGACCTTTCGGACACCTTTAAAATTGAGGGCAGTGACCAGGGCATTCAAAAGGTCAACCTTAAGTGTGGCGCCGACTCAATGAATGTGGTGCTGGAGACGGAAAAACCCTTCACGGGCGTGATGTACACGCGTGGCAGCTTCTACAAGCAGACGCCGCCGTGCTTCATGAAGCCTACTGCAAGCCAGGGAGCTCGCTCCTTGGAGATGAACTTCCAGCTAGACCAGTGTCAGACGCTGCGTGAGGGAGACCTTTACACCAACATCGTGGTGATCCAGAATGATCCAGAGCTCATCACGCCCGGGGACTCGGCCTTCTCGCTGGAGTGCGACTTCCGGCAGCCACGCAGCCTTGATGTGGAGGCCAGCATGCAGACCAGGGACAGGTAAGGTGGCGGCACTGAGTCCGGGAGCTCTTGATTACAATCTGATCTGCAATAGAAATCCGCAAAAGTTGCGCGGAGCACGCGGCGGAGCCCGCCAGCGCCAATAGTACCCTCCAACCACTCTCAGATCTTCCCTCTTCGACTACCAGCACCTCCAATAGCTGTACATAAGGTACAAGAGAGATGAGCCCATTTATTTATTGCTTTCACAAACTAAAATCGAGCCTAGTAGAGCGCTATACTAACCTTTAACAGAGCAACACAAAAAAGGTGCGGTCAAAATAGAGTGAAAATAGCGGAAATCCAAATGGTTTTATATGAAAGTTTAAAAAATCCCTAGCTTAGATAGCTTAAATTCTAAACCTTAGGGATTTTAAAGTACGAATAGTACGAATACGAATATACATATATATTTATTTAAAGATTTAGATTATCAATAATGATTTGTACATAGCTTTGGAGACAGATATATATACATATTTTGTTGTCTTTTGTTTTTTGACCGCATAATCGTAGTACAAACTCACAACTCCCCACAAACCCACATACATTCCACAGAGTGGCCACTGGCTCCAAAATCACACTCACTAGTCCCGATCCCGCGGCTCCCACGGAACATCTACACAACTCGGTGATTAGCAATAGCGATACGGTCGAGTACATACCAAAGTTCAGCAGGCCAAATAGAACCATACACCTGGGCTCCGTTGAGGAGGTGGAGCTGCCCTCCTCCGGACATTCACGCGACGAGCTCTAGGAACACCTCACTGCACTCTGCACGACACAAACACGACAAAAACACAATCACAACACTTTAAAAACACTCCAGAGTACAGGTGAGACCACGGGACACGCTTTTTCGCTTGCCATTTATTTTGTTAGTTAATTGTCTTTCACATTTATCAATTTAAATAAATTCAATACAATATTCTTAAATTATTCACAGGAAAATCGCTCAGAATGCAACGGAACCGCCAACGCAGGCGAATTAATGGCACTCGAGCGGCGAATTCACTAACACCACTTCATGTATTTTCATTTAAATGGTTTTTCATTTCCTGTGATATTTTTTAAGTTTTGATTTTAATAAAAGTCTAGAAAACAAGCAATAACTCATGAAGATAAATTTGAAAAAAAAAAAAATCAAAATCAAAAAACGGTTTTAGTGGTGTGACCAACTGTACTAAAAGGTTCATAAAATATTTTAGTATACTTGGCCCGTTTTTTGGTATATTATAAAGCCAAATTCACGGTAACACCATATTTGCAAAACTAGAAAAATACGAAAAATAACAAAAAGTGAATAAAACTTAGATTAGAAGCAAACTAATTGTTTTTAAGTGTATGTCTTACCTTTATAATAGCGGAAAGTACCTGAAATTTGATATACTTACCCCTGGGAGGGTGTGCAAGGGTCAGTCTGGCCGGATCGATTCCACACTTTGCACTGCGCAGTCACAATTTGGCGAATTGCACAAAGAACGTCATTATTTGTAAATCGAATTAAGCGAACGTCTGTGTCGTCCAAAAAAGAGATAATTCCCGCTGCAGAATGGATCATCGTGTTTTCCTGTCGCTGATCTTTGTGCTCAGCGGCACATTCAATGTCCTGGTGGTAAAGTAAGTGTCGGAATATGAGAATTTACCCTGAAAGAGCGAACTAAAGAAATATGCATCCACCTGTGCGTGTATATGTTGTTTTTAGGTGGGCCAATCAGCAGCAGGTGATTGGCAGCGATGGCCACCTACACGGCTTCCAGCATCCGGTGGTCTTCACCCTGCTGATGTTCCTGGGCGAGTTTCTGTGCTTCTTGGCCTACAAGCTGATCCGCCTGATTTCTAGCCGCCGCGGCGTAAGTTCTGGAATAGGAATTGGGCTTTAATTTACGTTTAATCCAATTGCATTCTCTATGCAACAGCCTAGCACCGAGCTGGACAGCATTCTGGCGCAGGGTAGCAATGAGTTTAGCCCCCTGAGTATGCTTCTGCCCACAGTGTTGGACGTGGTTGCCTCAATTCTTTTGTTTACCGGCCTGTACTTGACTTACGCGACCAGCTTCCAGATGATAAGAGGTGCGTCTATAACAGTTTGTCTCAGCTTATCGCCACTCACTCTGGCTGACTCATCTTTCCCGCAGGCGCTGCTCTCATCTTCGTCGGCATTTTCAGCACCATGTTCTTGAACCATACTCTTAGCTCCCGCCACTGGCTGGCCATCTTTACCATCACATGCGGCCTTCTGGACATAGTCTGCCTGGACGTTCAGCGCGTTGATTACGATCGTGTCACCTTGCCGCATACGGACCACAAATCTATTCTGACTGGGGATATGCTTATCATCATTGCCGAGATCCTGCACGGTCTGCAGTATGTGTACGAGGAGAAGCAAATGAAGACGTCCAGTGTGGCGCCACTACAAGCCGCCGGTTGGCAGGGCATCTTTGGTCTGATCATCACTTCGCTGCTGGCTGTCTGCCTGCACTTCGTACCCACTATGAATCCTTTCAACGAGAGCTCGCGAGCCGTCTTTGATGATTGGAGTGACCTGTTTGCTGGTCTGCAAGGAAATCCAGCATTGATCATAGCCCTGATCGGATTCACAGTCTCGTGTGCCCTGTACAATTTCATAGGCCTCTTCATTGCCATGTACTCTTCCAGTGCCAACCGGCTGCTGGCCGATGGTCTGCGCGTGTACTTTATCTGGGTATTTGTCATCGTCATGGAGTGGGAGTACATCAATATAATCACCATTATGGGCTTTATGATCCTGCAAATGGGCATCGTCCTTTACCGCCAGGCCCTATTCCTCGACTGGTACCGATCTGCAGTGGCTCGTTGGCAGCGCGCTCGCTATGTCGACTTGGGTGCCGACAACACGGCCGCTCCCAATACCCGGCCAGCTGACGTGATCTAAGCACGCAGACAGGCAGCCGGTGACAGCGAAGGAGGACTGACAACCGTACGCGGTGGATTGTGATATGAGAGATGGGCTGGCAGATCAACCCTGGGCTGATTCATAAAGATTACTTATCGATTGTAAACGTTGAAATTTGTAGATTCAATAAGAAAATACACATATATCATATAGATGTTACTTCAAAATTTATCCGTACTAAAGTATACTTTATAATTTCTTACTTTTCCAAAACTCGGCTACACCGACTTCTTATGTTCAATACCCAATATGGTCTCCCCCACGCCTAGAAAGTAGCACATCTGGGCGATACCAAACAAGGGGCCTAACACCATAATCCGGCACAGACCGCCCTTAAAGAAAGCCGTCACACCCTCGTTCTTTAGAGTCTTTCGGACACAATCGATGATGCCGTCGTATAACTTGTCGCTTGAAGCCTGCAAACGGGTTTTGATGACGTCGAGGGGCGTCACAGCAAGGGCTGAAGTTGCCCCAGCGGCAAGCCCAGCCAACAGGGACCAGAAAAAGGCTGCTTCACCAGAGCCGTCTGTCTTTCGCGGGCCTTGGTTGTTAATGATGGCCATCAAAGGGAAGTATATTACCGAGAACGTTACATCTCTCACTCCGGTGGCACCTACACCCTTGTACAGCCCAAAGATGCCACGCTCACGCAGAAGTTGCTTGGTCAGGCTCAGGGCTGTTATTTTCTTAACCTCTTGCCCAGCTGCGCGGGCGGCTGTGGCTACGCGACCGGAGTCCTGCATCCGTATCTTGAGTAGCTCCATGGGCGTGGTGACCACGATCTGGAAGAGACCAGCTAATCCGCCGGCTAACCCTGCCCTTGGCAGCGAGAGAACCCCCTCATTGGTGGACAAGTAATAGCGGAAGAAGTCGTTGGCCGCAAGTTTTATGGCTTTCTCGGGCGTGACCAGCAAAATGTTGATCGCCGATCCCCGATACATGCCAAAGAAGCCCTCGCTGGCAATTGTCTTTCGGAAACAATCGGCGCTGAGGAATGAGTAGGGATTGAAATCCATCTGATAATACTCTACCCTGCACTCACATGCTGGTGTACATGCGTTCGCCATTGGGGCCAATCGGCTGGTTCTGCAATCGTGTCTTGACCAGATCCAGAGGGTAAACACAGGTTACGCCGACGATGCCGGCAATGCCTCCATTTATGATTTTGGGCAAAATTCTGTGAGAGGTGCAGATTGTGAATGGGTTTTGAGCAGTGCAGCCAACTTACTTAAATTGGCCTGGCTTTTTTTGTTCATTTTGACCCATGTCGACCTCTATAAAACCAAATTAAGAATTTGTAATTTTTTTAAGATACTATTAAATTTGTTTTATATATTTCGTTTGTTCATGTCTGACGTTTTTCATAAAGTATACATTGGATTTTAGTCATGTACTTGGTTGCTACTAAAAGTTAAACTTTCGCCTGGCAGCAAAGGAAAATGCATTATTAATACAATTTGAGGCAAAACGTTCGTGGTTAGCTGCGGATTGCTCCGGGAAGTACACAGAGAGAGTGTCCAAACACAACAACAATTATAAATTACACTATCACACAAAGTATACACGTAATATAAGCATGGATTTTGCAACATCTTATTGTCATTCAGAGTATCAATTGGTTATCTGCCATGGTCTGTTTGTTATACACGTTATTGAGTGGATTAATGGGACTGGGAGGAACTTTAACAACTGCAAATGGTGGCTTTACTGTCTAGTGTGTGCTCACTACAGACTTTATGACTTTACAATTACATTCATGGACAGCTTTAACAACATTTAAACACGATATACATACATTCAACATTTAGATAGAAGGCTTAAAACGATACTGTCTTATCAAGCCGCTATTTTTTCTCTACTTCTTTTGCACACCCAGCAGACCCTCGGCCACGCCCAAATAGTACACAGTCTGGGCAATGCCAAACAAGGGAGCAATCACAATCATTCGGCACAGACCACCCTTGAAGAAGGCCGTGGGACCTTCATGCTTTAACGTCTTCCTGCAGATGGAACAGTGATTAGTCGAGGGATCGTGAAAACATATAAAAACACTTACGTGATGCAATCAGAGATGCCCTTAAACTCTTTCTCACCGTCGGCCTTTTTAATCGCCTGCAGGCGCGTCTTGACCACATCGAAGGGATTAACAGCCAAGGCAGCGGTGGAACCCGCAGCCAAGCCCGCCAGGAAGGAGCACCTGCAGGACGCACACAATAGAAATTTTATATTTCAATATTACACAAAAAATAAAAGGAGTCAGTCCCACCAGAAAACCGCCTCGCCAGAGCCATCATTGCGGCGTGGTCCCAGATCATTGAGCGTAGCAAACAGCGGGAAGTAAATGACTGAGAAGGTTACATCACGCAATCCTGTGGCTCCTATTCCCTTATACAGCCCGAATATGCCCTTCTCCCGTAACAGCTGCGTTGCCAGCTGGGTGGCCGACACCTTCTCCACCGTCTTTCCAGCAAGTTTGGCCGCCGCCGCCACTCGGCCAGCGTCCTGCATCTGAATCTTGAGCAGTTCCATGGGAGTGGTGACAATAATTTGGAATGCACCGGCCAGGCCACCGGCAACCATTTGACTCGTCAAGGGCAGCTTGCCATCCTTGGTGGTCAGCTTGTGGCGGAAGTAGTCGTTGGCGGTCAACTTGATGGCCTTCTCAGGGGTGATCAGAAGGATGTTTACGCCAGAGCCGCGGTACATGCCAAAGTATCCTTCCGCAGCGTACGTCTTGCGAAAGCAATCGAACCTAAATTTGGAATTAAAGCATTTTAGATACTTTTCACTCTATATTCTAAGATTACATGGAACTCGACCTTATTTCCCATTCTCTGGTAACTTAACTACGCGACGCGAATAGTTACTACTTACATGCTGCAGTACATGCGTTCTCCATTGGGTCCGATTTGCTGGTTCTGCAACCTCGTCTTTACCAAATCCAATGGAAAAACACATGTTACACCAATGATTCCTGCGATGCCACCGTTAATGATCTTTGGCAGCAGACTGAAAGCACACAAATAAGAAATATTTTTAACAACAAACTTAAATACAATGTTTCTGTGGTTATATATAGATACAAATATATGTATATTTAAGTTCATAATTTCCTTGTTTTATAATATGGATAGTTTTATAGTTTAATATATTAAATAAGCCCAAAACGTATTGTAAGTTCTTCCCTTTCGGATAGCAGAAATGGTTCTTAGTATCTAAAATAACCATTTTTTTTCGAGGATTTTGTTCTTTTAAAAAAGGTACTTATAATTTTAAGCCTTCATTAAATTAATTCGAAGTTCAGCAGTTAATGTATACATAAAAGAGGTACACAAATTAAAAACTTGGGAGATAACTTACAATTTTATTTTGTTTTTTCTTAGGAAGTCAGCTAAAAGCTCAAGAGAGCATAGACTAGTCGGTTCTGTGATTTGCGCTTGGCTAATTGACAAATATTTGCCCTGCGCTAACTTTTGCATTCGCTGTGCATGTGCAGTGGCGGCAACAACAAAATGTAAACAATGCCCACCCGGGATTGGCTCTGAACTTGGCCCACTTCACCAATCTAAAAGGTTCCGCAATAAATGGACTATCATTCCAAGAAGATCAACAGAAAGGTCAAATGGGTTGCCGCCCATTAATAAGCAAGAAATATTTTGGGATGTCTGCCAACATCAACATAGCAGTCAGTGTATATAGGATCGAATATATCTTACTTAGCTTGGTTCTATTTTTGATTTGCAATTGTCAAAATATATATCTGCGAGAGAAAAGGAAAAACAAAATGCAAAATGCAATCATATTATGTCATAGTATAGCTCTATCCCTGTCTCTGCGGTTTTGTCCTAAATTTATTGAATTGAGAATGAAGGAGGTCGCTCGATGGGGGGAAACGGGAAAGGAAGGCAGTGCCAAATAGTCTGTTGGCTGGCTGAGGGCTTCACAAAACAAATTGTGTTTAAATTTCAATTCATGTGACGAATGAATATGAAAGAAGAAATACAGTATGTCTTTGGAAAGTGAGAAAAGTCGTTTTCAAACTTTAAAAGTTCACTAACCCTGATGCTAGATAAGGATTTACTAGTCGGAACGCTCCCCAAGATGCAATGTTTGTCATGCAATATTTTAACGCAGTAAAGATAATGTAAATTATATGCATTTAAGTTAAGCACTATTACCAGTATATATTACAAACTTTAAAATAACACAATGTAACATAATTGGGATAAAAAAAAAACACACTGTAAATATTTCTAAAATAACCGGTTTCTAAATTATATTTCTACTTTTAAATGCCTAAAAAAAAGATAGAGCCTACTTCCCCTACTCAATTTGTAAATGGTAAAATGTATTGTTTTTCTGTTCTACCTTCCATAAATACTATTCTCAAAACAAATAAGTGTTGTTTAATTTAGTGATTATATTTCACTGACTAATTTATATGTTTATTGATAACTTACGCGAATTGCTGTTGCTGTGGCTGCTCTAGCGGCTGTTTGTGGATCGCGTTGCTTGACATTCTGCGGAATATATACACAGATACACTCGTTAAAGATATTTGTTCGATGTGTTCGAAGAATTGGTGCGAACCGGTTTGTTTAAAATTAAAAAATATCCATAAATGTTTTTGTGTTACCCCAATTAAACAATAAATAATTATGTGTACATTAACCGTCTGATAGGGCTGAAATAATAATGTACTTATTATAACGCCAGTGATAAGCGCGGGACGGAGGAGCGGGCCAAAGTTTATTGACATGCCCAGCCTCGGGCCCACGGAGATTAGCAGCATATCAATGGGGTGCCATTAGCCTGCATTCGTGAACAAATATTAAACAAACGCTTCGTTAGCACAATTACACTTGAGTGCTAAAAACGAATCAGTTGGACATATTTTCCAAGTGTTTTAAAGGTAGTATTACACTTTACGCAATGTAGGAAATACCTACGAAGGGGACTATAACATATTTATTCAAAATTAACATTTATTTTTACTAACACCTGTAATTGGTATTAAATATGTACCATAATATCTGCTTTAGAATTACTCAAAAGCTGAAATTACAGTGTGTTCGTTGGTTGATTATCTAGAAATGAGTACTTATTTAATTGATTGAAATTAAGATTTTGTGTTTGAGAATATTCTCTAGGTCTCCTAAGGCTCATTAAAAGAAGCAAAACTATACAAAATAATAAATTAATAAAACTTGAGTTACAACAAAACTCTATCATTCTGAAGTACATATACTACTAAGTATAATCAGAAATAAAATCTTTGGCTTAATCGCAAAAAATAAGTCAATACTAGCCTTAAACTTTTAACCACCCAACTGGCAAGGCCGAATAACGAGTTTTTCGATCATTCCGCAGCAGATAAGAGCGACTTTATTCTTTATCTTTCCACTTTTTTCTTGGCCAATTTAAGTCAAAAGATATCAGCTTGATGAAGGAAGTTGGCCACAAGAGTTATAAACTTTCAGGGCGATAAAAGGAGTATATATGTAGCTAAGCCTTTCAAGATTGCGGCTTCAAAGGTAAAGACGGCGCGGTGTTGTTGCCGTGTCGAAGCAAGTTATTGATTATTGCCCGAAACGGCGAATTCGGGTCGAGGGGCTCGACAGAGACGGTTTATTGCGAGTATTTTTACAGTATAGCCGCGTGTTACCTTTCGGACAGGTGATACACTGATTCGATTTCTGATCACTGTTATTGGGGACACTCTCGGCTTGGGGGCACTGGAGCAGCACCAACAGCAACCACTTGTGCGAAACTTTACGTAATTTGTCGTGTTTATCACAATTCTTCAGCACCTTTATTAAATTGAATTGATTGCCGCACTCTCTTAATACGCACACGATTGCATGTGTGTCTCTCTCGGGCCATTTAAATGTTTAAATAAATTCCTCCCTAACGCCCCCTCGAGAATCTTCGCCCCTCCGCCCACCCACTCGTTTTAACTCACATTTCAAGAATTAATTATTTGGTGCCACTTGTTAATTGACTTGTTTACTTTAAACTTAACAGTTGCCGGAAAACAACTTATATTCGTTGGCTATTAGACTAAATTAAACCTATTTTATTGATATTCTCTTCGCGCGTCGCTCGCTGTTTCGTTGCTCTCCGAAGTGACCGTGGCTGTTTGATAATACCGGAAAGCAAAATATTGCCCAACGCTGGTCCCACTAAAATAATAAGCATATTTTCTTTTTAGGTTTGAGCAATAATAAGTGTTTTAACGCAACTCGTTACCATTTTTTAAGACTATATTTGAACTCCTGTCAACGTTATCACAGACCCAAACTAAATTCAAAAAAATATTCGATTTGATTTTGAAATCCCGATTAACTAAGAAATCGATAGGATCTTGTTGGCATTTTGCAACACTTGCGTAGAAGCACAACAAAAGGATTTTGCAACACCAGAACTTTTCAGCTCTATAAGTACATTCCTCAACAAAAAAGTCTAAACAACGGATTACTAACTAAAAAAGAGTGCAAACATGAGCTCGGCTCGTTTTGCGCGCTCCGGACGCGTCCGCATCTGCATTCTGATGAGCATGTTCATCGTGCTCATCATGATGATAGTCATCTACCAAATGTCCCAGCACCAATTGGACGAGAGCCGCGCCTTCCAAGAAGGTCTTAACGTCCAAATGCAATGTAAGTCAAGTTTTTTTTTGGATAAGTCCATACGAATTTAGGCTTCATTCCGCGTCCTGTGGTAATTACAGCTCTCACCGCCGAAAAGGTGTCCGCGGAGAAGCGTATGAGTTTGCTGCGCACCGAGAAGATGAGCCTGCAAGAGAAGTACGAGGGCCAGCTGGCGGAGGCTGTGCAGAAGCAGCAGGAGATAGAACGCGCTCTGCAGGAGAAGTTCGACGCACAACTGGAGAAATACAAGCTGCTGGAGGGCAAGTATTCCGACATGGAGGCGGAGTGCCTTAAGAGCAAAAAGAAACACATCGAGGACACCAACGCCTTTGACCAGAAGCTGCAAAAGCTGCTGGCCGATGTGCACAAGGACAAGGCCGGCAAAGAACAGGAAGTGTCGTCCTGGAAGGTGAGCTTTGAGATTGTTTGTCGCCTAAACTTCACACTGTAATTCGATAATTTAGGATAAGCTGGAAAAGCTGCATCGCGACTCAGAGCACAAGATACACGCCTTGGAGGCCACCATAGCAGAGTTTAAGACCAATTGCCAATACGTGCCTAAGGTGCAGCCAGCAGAAGCTCCGGCCCACGGCCATCAGCTGCAGCTTAACAAGCCGGCGGACCTCACGCCCACAACAAGAAACTCCAGTCCCGCCCAACAGGCCCACAGCATCGAGAAACCTCGCAACGAGAAGTCCTTCGATGCCCAAGTGCAAGTGAGTGACGGAGTCTACAGGATCGGCGGCGGGGTAAATCTTCTAGCAACTAACCCAAACCAAAACCAAACTAACGCAACTACTAACACTACGATTAAGAGCAATCGTGGCGGGGCCAAGGATAAAGCGCAGGAGCAGCTGCCACTGCTCACTTACGCCGTTCGCAACAACCACAGCCTGATAATAAACTCTGTTGAAAACTTTCAGATTGTGCCTGAAAAGCAGCAGCAGGAGGAGCCGCAGCTTTCCGACGGTCCCATTTCACCGCTGAGCGCTCCCCGCAAGAGCAGCACACAGTCATCAGCCGGCGAATTGGCCGTCAAAAGCGCTGGCGATGCTCCGAATGCCTCCGTGGCGCCCAGGGTGAGCAGCAGCGGATTGCCACCACTTGCCAAACCACCGGCCAAGATGGAGCGCAAGCTGCCCGAAAACGTAGCCCCCATTCCCGAAAGCTTCGACGAAAAGATGGACACCAAGGGCGATGCTGTCGATGTGGACACCGCTGCCGAGGAGCTACCCAAAAACGAGAACAACAACCGCTATGCCAATGCTGTTAATGAACTGGAGAACAACAAGAATCTAGGCGTTGCGCCCAAGCCTAACGAGGACTCGGGCGCCCACGAGGTCAAGGATGCCTTGAACGAGCCTAGCTTTAATTTGCCTGCAGCCGGAGGCCAGAACTTCTTTGATGGCGATCTGCCAGCACCGGGTCCCGGGCCCGTGCCCGATGAGCCGGCTAAACAGATGGCAGAGGCAGCTGGCGGTGGAGGCGAGGGCGACGACGATGACGATGTTGGCGATGTGGCCGTGAAGCAGCCGCAGCACCTGCTCGACACGGACAATCTGAATAACGAAATCGTAGCCGATCAAGGCAAAGAGTTTGCCGAGGGAGGTATTCATCTGGAAGATGGCCTTGATGAGGATCAGGATGGTGAGTGACGGGAAATAGTTCAGAGACTTTCAATTAACCTTCGGATGAACTTACAGAGGATGACTACTCCAATGTGGCGGCGCGCAAGAAGGGAGGCGAGGCCATTAGACATTAAGTAAAAGAATTTTCCTTCAACATCTACGGGCAAGTGTGGAAACGAATATAAAACCAAACCCTCTCCCTTAGGCTAAAAATATGCTCACACAGCCATAGATTTCATGGATCTAAATAAGAAACTTAATTGAATATGTATTATAATGGCAGAATATACAACCAGATCTATATGGGTGTGAGCATGCCCTAATTAGTTCATAAGTAAAGTTCCGGCACTATGATTTACGATCATTTTTATAACGCAATTCGAAATAGGAAAGTAGGCAAAGAGGTAGTTCATAGAATGAATGAAAATCCACATAATAGTAAGGTTTATCGGTTCTAGATCAATCCTTGCTCGTTTATATGAATTTGTTTTTCTAATCCCTCATCACAAATTTCGCGCATCTCAACGAACAACCTTGCGGTTGCTGTTTTCTCCATCCCCGTACAATCCTTGTTTGTACTTGGTTTTCTGTGATACAAATAACTCGCTGCACTGCATTTGGGGCAATGTTGCCTGTGTTTTTGTCGCCGCTTTCGAATGCCAACTCAACTCGACTCATTTCGCTAGATTAGGTAGCCATGTAAGCCAGGAGATTGTACACACTTAAACACTCGCCTAGCATTCGGAACACACGCAGAACTTTATTGGTATTGATAATAATAATAATAATAATAAACTAAATACATAAACGTTAATTTGTCGTTGCGATTAAATGAAAATTTAAAGATGCCATAATTAAATTAAGCGGCGCGAACTAAAACTTTAAACTCCAAACTAAAAATGAAATAACGCAAAACGATAATGTATCGGCAGTCATTTCCCCATCACTGTGTGTGCGCCAGGATCCACGGGTGCACTATCACCTGGTCGAGCGGCAAACGTTGCTGCGGATTGAGGACAAGCAGCTTGGAAATCAGATGGGCGGCCGCCTTGGAAATGTGCTCGGGCAGCTTGTAGTCCACCTTGAGGATCTTTTTGTACGTCTCGTCGTAGTTCTTCGAGTAGAATGGGGCGTGGCCCACCAAGAGCTCAAAACAGAGCACGCCCAGACTCCACAGATCTACGTTCTTGGTGTGCGGCTTTCCCTGGACCATCTCAGGTGGCAGGTAATCCACGGTTCCGCACAGCGTCATCCGCATTGAGTTGGGCTCGTGCACGGACCATCCGAAGTCGGCGATCTTCAGGACACCCTTGTGGCCCAGCAGTAGGTTTTCCGGCTTGATGTCGCGGTGGATGATGTCCCGCTCATGCAAGTAAAGCAGCGCCGAGCACAGCGCTTGTATGTATATGGCCGATTGGCGCTCATCGAACCGCTTCAACGGCTGCGCCTGCAGAGCGTTGAACAAAGTTCCCTGTGGCGCGTACTCCAAAATCAAGTAGATGCGCACATCATCGTGGAAGTAGGCGTACAGGCGCAGGATATGCGGGTGCCGCAGATGCGACTGGATCTCGATCTCTCGACGCACCTGATGCTCCACATTGGACTCACCGATCTGGCGCTTGAACAGCACTTTTAGGGCCACTACGAATTGCGACTCCTTCTCGCGTGCCAGATATACGTTCCCGAACTTTCCGCGTCCCAGCTGGCGGCCAATATCGAAGTTGTTCAGTTCCCACGTCTTCTTCGGCTTCTGAGGCTGGGTATCTGCGGGAGATTTCAATTACTGTTGGTGACAACCTACTGAAATATAACTTATACCCACCAGTCTTTCCTTTCTCTTTGTTTGCGCTGGTCGAGTTGCTGGACGCAGTGGCGGCTACTACGCCAGCAATCGGTTTTTGGACTGGGGCAGCATCCGCCTTCTTTATGGGCGCGACTGGAGCGGGAGCTACAAACTCCGAAGCTGCCTTCTGCAATGGAGCCGCAGTGGGCACCATGGGCTTCTGAAGCTTTGCTGCAGCTGTAGAGGCTGCCGAATAGGAAGATCCTGGCCCTGTTTTAGTGGGAGGACGCACTCCACCCGTCGTCGTCGACGCACTTCTGATCCCTGCGCCATTGGCACCCAGAACGGGCTTGCTGGCTGGTGCTGAATTCTCGCTGGTGGGCTGGTTTCCATGATTTTAGTAGGATCGTTTCACATTTGGCTCCAACTCACCTTCTTTGGCAAAAGCAGGGTCTTTTTCTGCATGTTCAGGACGGCGCCCGCCGCTTCCGGCTTCTGTGCCAGGGCATTTCCTTTAGGACGCAACACTGTGCTGGGCTGCTGGGACATGGCGACACGCACAATAAGCAACAAACGAAACACAATTTGGTAAAATAACAAGAATAAAATGTTCTATTTTGTGTAAAGCATTCACGTTCACGGTCGATCCTGTGAAAATAAAATGCCGTTCGTTTGAATTGTGAAGCGGGTGTTGGCGCGGCAAGCCGAATGTCAATTGTAAATACGATCGTTTTTGACTTTAATACCGGTATTTTAGAGGCCGTTGGCATTTTAAACGAGACTGGGAGTGGTCACACTGCCAGTCAGCTGTTTCCAGTAAACTCAACTTTCGTTTTTATTTATAAACTCCCAGAAATGCGAAATCATGGACTCCACCGGCGTAAACTTTAATATTAAGACCTGTCGCGTCTGTCTGGAGGTGGACGAGACCAATACAAATCTGTGCCTGCACGACGAAATCGAGTACAACGAGCTGAACCTGGAGCTGGGACAGCTTTTGCAGTTTGTTTCCAAAGTGAATATGGCCGGGGATCCGAATCTTCCATCCCAGATCTGCCAGAGCTGCGCCCAGCGGCTAATCAGTGCCTACGAGTTCATTCTGGAAGTGGAAAACGCCGAAAAGAGACTGCGAAGTCTGTCCGTGCAACAGGCGGAATTAGCAGCGACCAAGCCGGACGAGGGCGATGTGGAGGTGCTGGAGCTAATTAACAAGGCGGATGTAATTGATATGAACGACTTCCTGCCTGAAGATTACGAAGAGCAGCAGGCAACCATGGGGGAGGTGCAGGAGGCTGCAAAATCTGAAGTGGAGGATGACCAGCTGTATGCCGCAAATGATCCAGACTCTGAAACGGAAATTATCATTAAAGAGGACGAGGGCGACGCTGAGGCTTGTGGGCTATTGGTGCCGCCAAATGAAGATGAGATCAGTCTCCCGCAAGCTGGCTCTTCCCGCCTAGGCAGTCGTCTGACCCACTCGAATAACTTCATGTACAAATGTGCCATTTGTCCACGAGTCTTTGCCAAGAGTGAGTCCCTTCAACGGCACTTTGACCTGGCTCACAAAAAGACGGCGGACATGGCTGCCCAGGAGTTGGCCAACGAGAGCAGCGGGACCGGCCTGCTGACCTGCGAGCATTGTCCGCGCACGTTCAAGCGCCAGGATACGCTCCGGCGGCACATGCAGGCATTTCACCCCGACGCACCGCTGGCCGATGGCCACGAGGCAAGGGACCACGCGCCCCGTAAACGTGTTGCCAAGCGTCGTGACTGTCCCTATTGCGGCCTAAGCTTTCCTGCCTCCAGTCTCACCATCCACATTCGCCGCCACACCGGCGACAATCCGTACAAATGCACCCAGTGCGAGAAGGCCTACCCGCGCAGCCAGGATCTGACCCTGCACATGAGGCAGCACACGGGTGAGCGGCCTAGCCAGTGTAAGATCTGCTCTAAGAAGTTCATTTCGCAAAACAAACTGGCGCGTCACATGCGTCTTCACACGGGCCAGCGGCCATATGTCTGCGACAAATGTAATAAGGGCTTCGTGCAATCCAATGACCTCAAGATCCATTTGCGACGCCACACGGGCGAGCGGCCGTACCACTGTGGTGTGTGCGGTGATAGGTTTGTGTGCGGCTCCCTGCTGACTATCCACCGCAACCAGATGGGTCATCACGAAGTCAAGCACAAGGGGGAGGGCACAGAAGACTCCGTCCCGGACGATCCATATATAAATGCCCGAGTGAATAAGCGACGGGCAGAGGACATTGAACGGATGCGCCTGCTGAGGGCTTCCGAGGATCGAATTGGACAACCACTGGAGGTTACTCATGAGAAGAAGACGCCACCAATTCTATCCTACAAATGCGGTGTCTGTGAGATGAACTTCAAGAGCGGTGCTCTGCTGACCATCCATCGCAACAACATGAGCCATTACGAGCTGGGAAAGGTTGACTACGGTGATCCCTTTTCGGGCAAAAGCAGAAGAGGCTTAAATATTAATAGATAAAATCATATTCAAGACCTATAACTGAATTCTTGCATGGTAAGATTAATTATTAGCTTACCTAAGTTTATCCATTACATACCATTATCTTAACTTTAAGTTTTATTTTAGCTTAACATAATCACTTCGCTACTTATCAATTGCTTTAATCGTGCTTTAAATATTTAAAACACACACATGCTAAAAAAAATCTAGTAGCCTTATTCTGTATTTCTAATTTTGATCCTTCAATTTTAACTTTTTATGCCCATCCCCATGTTTTTGACGTATTTATCTAGAATCTAGATTAAACAAATTAATAATAATAAATTATGAACTTATGTATAGAACTTCCCTCAATGCTTAAGCGAATATGTATAGTGTACATACTTAAATAAGCTAAGCATTATCAAATAATTGAATTTATCCTTTTTTTAAGTAAATAAACACTCATTTATTTCTTTATGTAATAGTTTTATTAATTAAAATCTGGGGTTTAAACTGTTTACTGAAAGCATCTTAAACAGAAGAAAAAGAGAGAATAATATATATATATGTATAGTTTAACAATAAGCTGTTGTCATTATCTTAGTGGCGCTTGCGCGAATGCGACGCGGAAGAAGAGGAGGTGTACGCTTTAGAGCTGGATTGGTGAGTGCTACGCGATTTGGATCGTGATCTCGTGCGATGCCGCTGGCGTCCGCTGGTGCTGCTGCCGTGGTCATGGCCACGGCTACTGCTATGTCGCGACGAGCGGTGGTAGCTGCTGCTGCCGCCATCATCCTCGGCGGAGTGACTTGAGCCCCGATGTCGCCGATGCCCCTGGCGGTGACTACTACTACTGCCTCCGCTATAGTGATGGCGGTCATGCCGTCGTTCCCGATGGCGATCCCGTTCTCGCTCCCTTTCTCGGTGGCGATCGCGACGGTTGTATTTGCTGCCACTACTGCTGCCATGGCTGCGATGCCTGTGCCGAGTGCTGCGCTTGCTCCGACTGCTGGATGTCTTGGAGCCACTGCCACTGTTGGAGCTGCTGCTGTCATCGCTGTCGCTGCTAGAGCTGCTGCTGCCTCCGCTACTGCTAGAGGAGGACGATGTGGACGAGTGGCGTCGCTTGCTCTTAGACTTGCGTGACGATTTGTTGACCTTGTTTAGCGCCTTATCCGCCGCACTAAGCATGGTGGCCACCGATTCCGGCATCTGCAACAGATTTGTGGCCGGATTTGGCACGGGCTTAAGCTTGGGCGGGCCCGAACTAGAGCTCACACTGGGCAACGGAGCAACAGCGGCGGCAGCCACCACCTGTTGGACGTAGCTCTGGGACTGCTGTTTGCCGTCCTTGTTATCGCTGAAACGGGTGGTGCGCTCCTTGCGACTGGGACGTTTGCCTGCTTAAATTCAAAAAGAATAGTAGAGCTGCCATTACAGAGACAGAGTATTCAAGATCCACAAACCATTGTATTGGTGCAGCTTCTCGTGGGGTGGACGGCTGGCCTTCTCCCCGAGCGAATCGGCATTTGCCAACGGGCGACGCTGTTCGCTGGCAGTATCGGAGCGCTCCAGCTCGCGCTTTCGATGCCGTTGCAGGGTCTGCTCATCGCGCTCCTCCTGCTTGGCCACGCGATCCTCGATGTCGTCAATGACTCTTTCAAAGGACCGTTTGCTGCGCCTTATGCGAGCCTTAAAAGAGAGTATTAGGATGAGATCGTAAGAAGGTTGTCCCATTATGTATTTCGATGGTCAACGAACCTTCAACTCTTCCGCGCTTAGGTATACGCTTTTATCGCCATCCTTCCCAGCATCTGCCTGGCGCTCGCCATCCTCCTCGTCCTCATCCTCTTCGCTTTCGCTGGAAGAATCGCCATAGGCAGCTAAACCTATAATTCAAATCAGTGAAGTGCTAATTGTGGCTAACCAGACATCGATGTTTGCAGAGATTGGGCGCAATTTTAGTTATATTTTCATCGATTTTATTAGAGGCCGTTAGAGAAACAGGAAAGGAATAGGGGCAAAGCCTTTGGCAATTTGCCTGAAAGAAGAAACTAAACCATAAGGCTTGAATGTGTTTGCCTTGGCTCAAAGTAGTTCGAAGCTAGGAAAGGGCTTATAATCCAATACGTTGTCATTAGAGAGGGGGTAGGTGGACACAGAGACAGATGGGAATAAATGGGGGTTCAAGCATAACTCAGACTACCTCTAAGAAAAAAAAACAACAGAGTGCAAAAGAAACTTACAAACTATGGATTTTGATTACTTACCCAAGTTGCCGGTTATGGAGGACAAGGCGCTTTTGCGAATCACTTGGGCTGATGACGCTTTTGATTTACACATAGTACATACATATATATATAGGTATATATTATATATTACGATTATAAGATTCAGCAAGTGATTTCATATTGGTTTGTGTTCATAATTAGGATTCAGAGATTAGCAGAGACAAAGGATTATTAAAAGAGGTGTTAACGCGCGCTCGCCGATATTCGTATTCGTATTCGTATTCGTATTCGTTTTTTTCTGGGTCATCCAATCTTGGATCAATGGCTATTTTCTATATAAGCTACTTACACACACACATAAACAATACGCGAGAGCGCTGGAAGAGATCGGATTTGGGTGAACTTAAGTGTATTGAAAATAATGTACCTTTGGCGCGGTGCGCTTTCAGTGTCTCGCCTGCAATGGCCGCAATCTCTTCGTTTGTGGTTTCCAGCAGAATTTCGGTTAGTGTGCGACGCACCACAAGCATCTACAGATGGGTATTGGGTATTCATAGATTGATTTCGAACTTTACAAAGGGGGGGTCTTGGGTTTGGATGTGCCGCCGGCTGGCCAGGGAATGAAAATCCAGAGCAGAGTTAATTCGTCTCTGGGCTCCACTCGACTTCATCGCCTGGCTGAGGGCACAGCACATCCGGGTCAAATGGTTATTGATGCCTACCAGATCCGCCAGTCTTTCTTCGTAGTTTTTACCATTGACATCGTCGTCTCCTTTAGCCGCTACTGTCGTTTCCTTTGCCACTGCCGCCCGGCTTCCGGCTTCGTTATGCGCCTCCTCGTCGCTGCTGCTGCCGCTGCTGCCATCGGTGGCCTTACTTAACAATTCATTACCTATTTGCTGCTCCTTTAGTTCTCCGCCAAGCGCAACCCCAGCAGGCAAGCCAATAGAATCTTCGCTGTCGCTGGCCTGAATTTCAAGGGCATGTTTAATCGAAAGTCTCCAATACTGCCTTTCGCTACTCTTTGGGTCTGTCTCGGTTTCAGTTAGGGTTTATGTTTGCTCATTAAGTTTTTGTTTAGTTCAGTCCCGTTCGGGTGAGGAGTGAGCAACCAATTGGTGTGATATGTGTGCCTCGTTTTCAGCACTTTTCGGTCCGTATTGAGAGTCAGTTAACCCTGCAAGCCCTCACCACCATACCCATACTTACCACGTTTGAGATGTTCAATAGATTAACAGGTGTTGTTAGTGTTTTGCTTGATACTTGCTTAACGTGGACATCGATCTCGGCATCAGCCGTGTCTAATGGCACATGGGAGGAGGACTGCTGGCGCTCTAGCTGTCGCTGTTTCTCTCGCTCCATTTTCTCCAAGCCCTCTCTGAAACGGATAAGCAATAGGGGATAATAGATTAGAAACTACATTATTGTAATGTCTACATTTCCTTTCATTTTACCTTATCCAAGCTGGCAACATTTTTCGTTTGTTGGCATCGATCTCACTGCTGGCACCACCGCCGCTTCCAATATCTAGGTGCTGCAGATGCTGTGGATGTTGCTGTTGCGATTGCTGCTGATGCGTTGCGAGCTGGTGAAGCTGCGCTGCCTGTTGCGACGGCTGCAGCTGCAGCTGTTGATGCGGCTCATTGGGATTGCTGACGTTGAGTTTGAGCAGGGAGGGAATATGTGCAGTGGGATTGCCTGTACTGGTCGCTTTTCCGGGCTGCGTGTGCCAATTGCTCCATTGCTGTTTGCCCAGCGCGGCAGCTGCTAGGAAAATGTTTCGCGATCAGATCATGCCATCGGTCCATGGCCCCGCATTTATGACCACTTACCCGCTTCGCTGGTCGCCGGCACAGAGATGGCTGGCGTCTCATTGACTGCCAGCCACTGGGATTGCGTAACCATTGGAGCCGGCGGCGGAGGCGTGTCTGCGCCGTGTCCTCGCTCGTTGTCGTCATCCATGTCCATGTCCGCTTCGCCGTGCTCCTCCAGGATGGGATACCCGGCGCGCGCCATAGTAGGCAGCGGCATGGCCATCTGTTGGTGGTAATCGCGCACATTACCAATGACGGGCGGCGGCGGGCATGCTGAAACGGGCATATTGATGCCTGCAGGACCTGCGTCCCGCATGTGGATCCACTGCTGGGCGAGCTGCGCCCAATCGATGCCGGCGCCACCCTGCATGGCCAGTGGCAGACTGGTGGGCATCATTGGGTTCACGATGCCCGGGCCGCCGCCCGCGGGTAGCGAAAAGTGAGGGGGTGGCGGCGGGGGCTGCGCCAGGAACTGATTGTGGCTGTGGCCGTGTCCATGGCCGTGGCCATGAGCATGCTTGTTATAGCCCAGATCGGCGTTGCCGTTTCCGCCGGGAAACATCTCTGCACTTTGCCCTAATTAATTGGTGTATTATTGAACGAGTTCTTAGTTTTTCAAGTTTTTCCACAATTTTGCTTCCATTTTTCTTATTTGTAATGTGGCCAAGCGACGCCTTAAAAAGAATGTTTATTTTCACATTGATGCGAATTTTCTGCTCCACCACAGCTGGTCACACTTGCTGGGAACACCGGATGTACCGTTACTTTTGTAAGAAAGTTGTATTTTGAATTTTTTTTAACCATTTGAAACTATTAAAAAAGCCTAAGCCAATATCAGATCTTTAATCAAACTAAAATTTATTATAATTTACATATGTAGATAATGCACAAAATATACAGAAGAAATTATTGAAAAAACTAATACTTGATCAAAAATAGGAAAAACTTTCTATATATAATTAAATATAGGATTAAAAGTATTTTCAGGATAAAAATATAACGATTTTGAAACCCTTTTAATGGAGAGTCTAAATTTTTCTGCTCATGTATGCAACCCTCAATTAAAGTTTTCACCAAATTTTTTTAAAACAATTTAAACAGGTATTCTGTATATATATTTACTTTATACTTCATAGGAAAACACTGCGGAACGAGTCAAATTAGTGGCCGCGCCAGCGAGAAGTTTAATATAAATCTCTCACAGTGCTGGCGCGACGGTGGCCAATTGAAATGTCTACGCGTCCAAAGCTTTAACATTCGAAATGCAACCAACAGCGGGTTAAAATATACACCTCTAATTGTACACACTATTGAGACAGTTAATGCAAGCTTATAATACAATCATTCAGTGGGTAAAACTTAATTGTATCTATAGTCAAACACGGGAGTCCGTCATCGAATCCTGTACAGGTTGCTAAATGCACACATCAAGGTTGATCTCGGCCGCTGCTTTATGTCCGATATTCAGCTAAAGCCCTGTGCGTTACCAACTTAAAGTTAAGTGACTAAACAACTAAGACGTTTCGAAGGCAGTCAACAGACATGGGGCAGCTGCATCTGCATCAAAACACAAACTCCTAATCCAGGGAAAAAGCCTCACAGCTTGTTGGCAGTGAAAGTAAGGGGCGGGGCGGCGGCACCACTAATGGATTTGTGATCGGCGCGCTCCTGATCCGAAAGCCAGGCCATCTGCAAGGAATTAAATAGGTTGTAGTTGTAAATTGAGAACGAACTGACGTTGTTGCCGACACCCACCTTCTGCTTGTGCTGCTGAGCGGCAGAGTGACACCTGTCCAGCACCATCTTCTCGGTGAGCAGACCATCCTCGGAGGCATAGACTGCCGCCTGCCAGGACACGCCCAGCTTGGAGATTTCACGACCCGACATACCCTCGCATAGGGCGGCCATCTTTGAACACGTCTGTCCATAGTCAAAGGTGTCCAGTTTGAAGCGCCTAAGGAAAGATACAATAACGTAAGTAACAATAGCTTGGAAGATCACCAAGTGCTTTAAACTCACTTTGCACCTGCTGAAGCCGGCTGCAGGACATATTTATCAAAGTAGAGACGCAGCAGGCGCTCGCGTTCTTCCAGGCCCGGCAAAGTGAACTCCACCATCTCGTCCAGACGATCGTTGATGGCATAGTCGAATTGCTCGGGCGTGTTGGAAGCCAGCACGAGCATAAACTTGGGGTTCTGCTCGGAGGTGCGGTACAGGAAGGCGTTGAGGGCAGCACGCAGATCCTCCGAAATCTTCTCCGAGGAGCGCTTGCGCAGGAAAGCGTCCGCCTCATCCACAAAAAGCAGCAGGCCGCGGCGCGAGGTGTGCGACCAGTCAAACACTTTGTGGATGGCCGTAACGCCCTCCTTGCCCATTGGCGCCACATCGCCGCCAGTCATGATGGCGAAGTCCATGCCCGAGTGCTCGGCCAGCTTCTTGGCGAACATTGTCTTTCCCGTTCCGGGAGGGCCGTGCATCAGCACGTTCCTGTACATGCCACGGTTGATGCGCGTGTTCTTCGTGGCAATGGCAATGTCACGCAGTCGCTCCTCCAGCTTGGGATTAAGCACCACGCCCTGCAAGGCATCGGCGGGCTTGGCGCGTAACCGCTTGAAAAAGTTGAGCGGATGCTTCAGGGCGTCCAGGAAGGCGAAGCGGGAGGTCTCACCCACAAGAGTGGGCTTGCCAATGCGCGCCTCCACGTACCGAGAGACTACGCCAGTGGCTCCCTTGGCAGAGTACACGCCCAGAGCCAGAAGTGAGAGTCCTCCGGCCGCAGTGAGCACTTTGTCCCAGTCGGTGAGCATGGCCTCGGCGCCAGCGCCAATCACGGAGCCAGCGGTCCTGGGGATCAAAGAGAAGCAATAAGTAGGTCCCTCAAGCCAAATTTAAATATAAAAACTCACTTGATACCCTCCAATACGGTGGTTCGGTGCTCCTGCGCTTTGGTTCGGATCTTCTCCAGATTGATGTCCCGATTCTCGCGATCCACTCTAGCCTTGGCGCGCAGCTCGTGCTCCAAAAGCTTGAGTCGGTTCTTCTCTTTCATTTCGATCTCGTGCTCAATGGTCTGACGGCGCATTGCCTCCTGACGCTGCACGCTCTCCTCCTGCTTGCGCAGGTTTTCCTCCTGCACGCGTTGCTGCTGCTTGAGCTGGTCCTCGTAGCGCTGGCGGGAGAGCTGGTCCTGGTACTGGGCGCGTTGCTGCTGCTGTTTAGTCTCCTCTATGAGCGTCTTGCGGCGCTCTTCGTGGTCGATGCGCTTCTGCTCGACCTTGGCCTGCTCAATGTGCGCCTCGTACTCCTTGACCTTGGTGTTGTACTCGGACTGCCGGGTGGCTTCCTGCATCTTGGACAGCTCCAGGGCCTCCCGGGCGTGTTCTGCACGAGATTAACAAAGATTACCCCACACTCACACATCGAGTCAGACTCACACTCCCGGACACAGGCGCACGCATACGCAAAGGCATTCCGCGATAGCATGGCGCATGTCGGTTATGCAATTGGCTGATGAAATTTCAGCTTACTTGAACGCTCTAGAGTCTTGGCGGCATCCGCCGCCCGTTCCAGCGCTGAAGAGTCAAATCGGTACGCCTCCATCGCCTTGCGTTCCGCCCGGCTTAACTGCGAGTCTCCGGACTTCTCGCCGGCCGTCCTGCCTTCCGGATCAGCCCCACCGTCCAGACCTCCCGCCGGCTCCACCTGCGGCTGTTGACGATTCCTGCCCAATAACCACGACATGGTTGCTGTTTCTGCTCACTCGCTGCTTGACTCGGCGCTGACTTGAAGTACGCTTGTTGCGTGTTTCTATCAAAGGACAATTTGGTTCAGCAAACTCAAAATATTACGAAATTTGGCCAGCTTTCGGCTTTCCATTCAGAGAACGTGATTCTAGAAGAGTGTGGCCAGGTCCAGAAATCACTTGCAAGCGAGTTGCGTGGGAAAATACTGAAGCATACCGCGGAAATATACGCTATATGGTCATACTATTGGCAAGCAACAGTTGGCCGTCAGCTTTTCTGATTTTTCGAAAATATTTTGATGTTTCTGAAATGAAAAATAAAACGAACTGAGCCTAAAAATTTGGTAATAATGACAAGAATAGGACCCCAACAATTTCAAAATTGTAATGTTCGCAGTTATTTGTATTTTTGTTTTTTAAACTGCATAGATTACCAGGCAACTCCAAGTAAGGACCATACAAGCAGTGCATAACTGAGCTTATAGAACAGGCAGATCCCTGTACAAGTCGGTAACAGAGCTGTGCTGTTTATATATTCATTTTTAATTATATGGACTTGAAATTCTTGGAAGATGGACTTGAAATTCAAAATTCACGCGAAAGCTTCTTGGCCACCTAGAGTGCCCAGATGCTCTCGACAAAGAAACAATACAATAGAGGTGCAAAAACATCGATGAAAACATCGATGCATCGATGTTTTTCAAATTTTCAAAAACATCGATGTTTTTTTTGACCATCGATGTTTCTGTGACGTCACTATCAAGAGAAAAAGCAAAGGAAAGGTACGTTAACGAGCAGATATTTTTTGTTTTTTTAATTATATTATTAAAGTTATTCTAGCCACGGATTGCTACTATTATTGACCCTAGATTTCAAAAACTGGGTTTTTACACTCGGAGCAATGCCGAACAGACGTGCCGTGCCTTGGAGGAGGAGCTCATTTTTCCCATTAGAAAGTCCTCTGCGTCGGGAAAGCCTGCACCACCAAACGAGTCTGAATCAGACTATTTCTTGAATTTGCAAGCAAAATTACATGCTAAAACTAGTACAGCTCGATCAGATGCCATCATTATGCTGAGGCAGCATATTGAAACATCCAACGAGCCTGAACTCTGCGAGCCGTTAATGTTTTGGAAGGTAAGTTTCAAAATAGTTTTGTAATTATTTTTTATCAATTAATTATACTTTCAGGAGTCTTCGAACAGTATGGCGCCCTTTCAAGAAGTCGCTAAAAAATTTCTCTGCGTGCCTGCCACTATTCAGCAAAGCTGGTCAA